>JBBBDQ010001049.1:4112500-4200000 GCA_037127315.1 Ascarosepion bandense
ACGCACATGTGCACATTTATGCTGGCGAGCATGCATGCACGTGTTAGAAGAAAGGAACGTTGTCAACGTAAGATAATGCTTGAAATACCGTCCATATTTCTCTAAATTACCCCATTCCCAAGCCTCTAGTGATAAAAACGAGGTAGATAAACGGAAAAACACTTTCAGTTATCTTTTGTTTGCTTCATCTTTCCAGGGTTCAAAGACGAATATTGCATATAACATTATTTAGGTGTTCGCCATTAATAATTCACCATAAATTCCATCTACCTAATATTTCAATATAATTGACAAAACATCTAAAATATGATTCCCTACATATTTAAAAGTATAAACTTCAAGTAAGGAAGGATAAAATAAAATATATAAAAAAAGAAGAGGTAAAAATAAAATAAATAAATTAAAACATCAAAGACAGAAAAAAGTTACATCATTGATTAGACAAATATTTTATATTGCAGAATTCATGTAATTCCCAAAATTCTCAATGCTGTTGTGAGAAATTAGATGTCGAATAAGAAGAGAACTTCAACTTATTGTTCGATAAAATATTGTCAATTACTTTCAGTAGTATTTCTTTCATCTTCTTTCTCTTGCCTTTTACTAGAGGTTTATTCTTCATTTCTGATCTGTCTTTCTTAAATAAATATGCTTTATTACTAGTAGTATTAATAGGATTTCAATGTCTTTGATAAAGCATTGTCAATTCTTATTCATTTTGGACTAGTATTTCTTTCATCGTATTTCTCTTGCTTTTTATTGGAGGCTTATTCTTTATTTCTCATCTGGCCTGCTTACTTAAATATGCTTTATTACTAGTAGTATTAATAGGATTTCAATGTCTTTGATAAAGCATTGTCAATTCTTATTCATTTTGGACTAGTATTTCTTTCATCGTATTTCTCTTGCTTTTTATTGGAGGCTTATTCTTTATTTCTCATCTGCCCTGCTTACTTAAATATGCTTTATTACTAGTAGTATTAATAGGATTCAATTTTTTTAGATGAATCATTGTCAATTATTATTCATTTTGGACTAGTATTTCTTTCATCTTATTTCTCTTCCTTTTTATTGGAGGCTTATTCTTTATTTCTCATCTGCCCTGCTTACTTAAATATGCTTTATTACTAGTAGTATTAACCAAATTCAATTTTTTAGATGAAGCATTTTCAGTTATTCATTTTGGACATTGTGGTGATATGAATATCGGCTCGGAACGACAAATCGGAGAGACGAGTTGGAATTCCTTGTACTCACGCGCACATGCCTTTCGGAAAGGTATTAATCCGTCTCTTCCTTTCAGGTATGGGTTAAATAGGAAGACAGACTGGATTCTATGGCCTTGGATGGCCACCAGTCTACCAGAGAATGTAATGGCAACCAACTGAGGGATAATATTCTGCCCAATCAGTCATGTCTCGTTGGAGACATGATCGCTCAAAGCGTGTATCACGTTTGACACTTAACTGACTGACTGATTTATTTCATCCTATTTTTCTTGCTTTTTATTGGAAGCTTATTGTTTATTTGGCTGTGCGTTGTGGTGCAGTCGATATCGTCTCAGAACGGCAATTCGGGAAGTCGAGTTCGAATTCCAGTTGAATTCCTTGCATTCATTTACGCGCAAATACCCTTGGGAAAGGTATTAATCTGTCTCTTTCCTCCAGTTATAGGTTAAATAACAGGACAGATTGGGTTCTATAGCCTTGGATAGCAACCAGTCTACCGCGGGAAGTAATGGCAACCTACTGAGGGATAATCATCTGCCCGGTCAGTTATGTCTCTTTCGAGACATGATCACCCAAACGTGTATCACGTATGGCACTTAACTGACTATTGTTTATTTCCTATTTTCTCTGCTTACTTAAATATGCTTTATTACTAGTAGTATTAATATAACTACATTTCTTACATGAAGCATTGTCAATTATTGTTAATCTTTCATTAGTATTTATTTCATTTTAATTTCAATAACGTATTGTCATACTTTTTAGACCAAATTAATTAAGATGAAATAAATGCTATCCAAGTATAAATGTAGATAGCTAATTTAATAACAAGAAATATTTTCCGATTGGTTTTTCAATAAAATGAAAAATAGCTTCACTTTTATGTTCTTGACGGATAAAAAAGACAATTATGAAGTTGAAAACGAGTAAACAGGACAGGCCAATAAACTTCGTCATTGTGGACAAAATGAACATTTTTCAAATGAGGAGTGTCACTGTCGCAACTGAACGTATGTGCAAAACTGAAAGGGTAATTAGACGAAACTATACATCATTACTAGAACACCGTAAAAAATCCTGAAGATTTTTAGAAAAACTGAAATGGATTTGATAATCCAGTAAGTAATCCAGTAATCCAAGTTATTAATGATTACAAATTCAGCGTTCTTCTTCTACGAGACTGGGTGACTAACCAGAGTAATTAGCGTATTTTACCCTTAACTGGATGGATAAAGGATGGATTTATACCTTTCTCAATTGCATTATCACAAAGGTTATGCTGGGATTAGAGCTCGGCTTGTCGGTTCCATTTTCCGTCTCGATAATCGTTAAAATAGTGTGCAAACAGCAACATCGCTATCAATCACAGCAAAATACTACTACTACTAATAATAATAATAGTAATTGTAACAGAAATAGTGATAGCCGCAGTAAGAGAGTAGGACGAGGTAAACATTTAGAAACCCGGGAAACAAAATATTTCTAAAATGCATTTCCATTTGGTTATCTATATAATTGGGAAAATGTAACTGGTTTTAAAAATAGAATATCCACTAATATAGATAATTTAGAATAGAAGAAGAGAAGAAGAAAAAAGAAGAAATTTATTATATGTTAAATATATTGAATATGAATTAGAAAAAGAGGAAGAAAAGAAGAAAGATAAGAAGAACAAGAACAGAGTAAATTGAAGATGAAGTAGACGGAAAGAAGAAAAAACTGAAGAAAAAGAAGAAGAAGAAGAAAAAGAAAAGAAGAAGCTGAAGAAGAAAAAGAAGTAGAAAAGAAAATAAGAAAAAGAAGAAGAAGTTGAAGAAAAAGAAGAAAGGGAATAAAATAAAAGATAAAAAGAAGGAAAGTGTAAATTGAAGATAAAGTAGAAAAAAGAAGAAAAAGCTGAAGAACATGAAAGATGAGAAGAAGAAGAAAAGAGTAAATTGCAGATGAAGTAATTGAAAAAGAAGCTGAAGAAGAAGAAGAAGAAAAAGAAGCGGAAGAAGATGAAAAATAATAAGAAGAAAAGAGTAAACTGAAGAAATGAATTAGAAAAACAAGAAGGAGCTGAGGAAGAAAAAGAAAAAAAAGACCAAATTGAAGATGAAGTACAAGAAAATAAGAAGCTGAAGAAGCAGAAGAAAATGAAAGATAAAAAGAAAAAAGAGTAAATTAAAGATGAAGTAGAAGATAAGATAAAGAAGTTGAAGAAGAAGAAGAAGAAGAAGAAGAAGAAGAAGAAGAAGCGGAAGAAGATGAAAGATAAGAAGAAGACGAAATGGGTAAATTGAAAATGAAGTAAAAGAAACGAAGAAGAAGCTGAAGAAGAAGAAGGAGGAGAAGAAGAAGAAACAGCGGGAGAAGATGAAAGAGAAGAAGAAGAAGAAGAAGAAGAAGAAGAAGAAGAAGAGATGAATAAATTGAAGATGATGTACAAAACAGAAGATCAATAAGAAGGAGATGAAGAAGAAGCGGGAGAAGATGAAAGAGAAGAAGAAGAAGAAATGAATAAATTGAAAATGACGTAGAAAAAAGAAGCTCAAGAAGAAGATGAAGAAGAAGAAGTGGGTGAAGCTGAAAGAGAAGAAGAAGAAAAAAGAAGAAAAAAGAAGAAGAAATGAGTAAATTAAAGATTGAAGTACAAGAAAAGCAGAAGAAGCTGAAGAAGAAAAAATGGAAAAAGTCGAAAAAGTTTGATGAAGGTGCTGTATGTTCGTTGTTTAAATAATTTTTCATTTTATATTTGAGAAAAACTTAAATTAAAAAAAGTCAAAATGGAAACTAAATGAAACGCCAAACAAAAAAAGATGTTGAGTTTTTAAAATCCTTGTGTCAGACTTAACAGAGAAGATACGTATTTGCATTCTTGCATGCTCAAGAAATAAATGAAATCCCTAAGGGAAATATAATCACGGTTTTGCTTTTCTGAATGAAAATTTAGAAGATGATTGATTAGTAAAAAAGATGGTGATTGGGCAGAGTGGCAGTCAAACAGGGCGCCAACCACATCCATGAATACGTGCGTATATATATTTGCGCATGCATTTATACATACACACATATATACAAACATAGATGCATATATACATGCATATGTACACACATTTATGCATAGATGAATATATGCTTGCACACATACGTACATGTATGGAGACATTCGTACATTCATAAGTACATACATTCATATATATATATATATATTCGCATAATATATGTATGTAATACGCACACATACATACATTCATACATTTATTCGTATATACAAATATTTGGTAAGCAGCCTTTCTTTTAAGCATCTTTCATTGAATATAGTCAACAAGGATGATTTAATAAAGTCTTTATTGAGCTTTTATACCATTCTAATATTTCCCCATTTTTCAAGAGTTAAAAATTATAATAATTTTCCATAGTTTTATTGTTCCGGGTGCTTTTCGGCCAGTGCTTTAGCCATTCTCAAGGGTGTATTATTCGGTTTATTATTTCCCGTGTGTTACAATTACATAGTAGTTTTTACTGTGTGAAGATTTTTGTGGAAGAGTGACCGTTTTCAACAGTCACATGCCATGTACGGGTGGTCACTTCTATTTTTAGAAAAGACGCCATCTCTGCTACTGAACAGTGGGTGTCAGATTAGTATCGGGGGAACGGCGTTTAAATAATAGGGCTTCTCTAATAATAAGATGTTGATAACTTTATGCAAATATGCATACATATGGCTGGCCATACATTTATATTTTCCGCATATGCATAAATAGCACAGAAAAAAAAGTTTGTGTGGCGGTTGAGAGGAGCAAAATAAAAACGATAAATTGTAAATACGAGCGACAAATGGAAGTGAAGAGAAAAGACGAAACAGTAGAGAAAAAAGAGAGGAAAAGAGAAAAAGCAGTTAAGGGAAAAGAAGGAAAAAGTAAAGAAAGTGAAGGAGAGAGAAGAGTAGAGAAAGAGAAAGTACGAGAAGACAGAAAATAAGAGAAATAGAGACAGAGAAATAGAGAAAGATAAGAAAAGAATGAACAAGAGAGAGCGAAAAAGAATAAGTGTAAGTTACAGGAGAAAAATTAAAAGAGAAATCAGAAATAAATGAGATAAAGAAGTGAAGGACAGTCAAGGGTAAATAAGGAGAGTGAGAGTGAGAGAGAGAGAGAGAGAGAGAGAGAGAGAGAGAGAGAGAAAAGAGAGTTACGGGTTGAGAGAAAAATAAAGACAGTTAAAAGAAAAGAAGATAGCGAAGAAAAGTTAGAACGAAAAAGTGATAAGCGAGCAAAAGAGAAAAAAATAAAGTAGAGATAAAAGAAAGAAAAAGATTGACATGGATAAAGAGACATTGAAAAAGAGAAGAACGAACGAGGAAAAGGAAAAATGTTAATGGGTAAAAGAAAGAAAGAAAGAAGAAAAGAAAGAAGAAAAGAAAAAAAGAAAGAGGTAATAAGAAAGAAAAACGCCTGAACTCAAGAATAAAAGCGAGAAGGGAAAGTAGAAGAGAGAGAGAAAAGATAAAGAAAGATTTTATATAGGCGCAAGAGATAGGTAGATACATAGAAAGTGTGTTGGTGAGAGAGACACACATAGAGTAAGAGAGAGGCAGAGAGAGAGAGAGAGAGAAAGTAAGAAAGCGAGATAGATAGATCGTTTATACAATTAGATGTAAAGTTTGGTGTAAAATTCCTTTCCAATTTTTGATTTTCAAATTAAATAAAAACTTTTGCAGAGGCTTTATTTCATCCAATATCCTAACATTTTGAATTTGATTTTCCATGTATATAATGTTTCTTTTTTTTTTAAATAGTAGAAAAAGAATTAAGATTTTTTTTGTATTTCGGAATACTCCATATTGGTTAGCGCAAAATTTTTTTTCCCAAGCTTCAAATACGGCAATCTGTGAGAAAAAACTGAAGTAACTTTCTTTCAGAAGAAATCAAGTTTTGAAAGAAATTACGCCATTATAAAAAAAAAGATCAACGAGGTTTTTGAAAACACATTTCATATGGACTCCAGTCAAATATGAATTTTGTACAAAATGAATATGTTTTTCAGATCCTTGATGCAATAACAATGATTAAATAGTGTAAGATAAACAAAATCCTACTGTTATTGACATGTCGCATACTAAAAACAGTAAAATGACGCTTAAATATTATTATATATGCAGATAGAATTCTGACAGGAAGATCTGCTTAAATTTCGTCAGAATTTTGATACACATTTACTGATAGAATTCTGGTAGACATATATAAAATCAGTTCTATCTACTTAAATTCTGGTAAACCTACCTGCTTAAATTCTGGTAGAATTCTGGCACACATATATACTGAGAGAATTCTAGCATTATTCTGACACATATATACTAGCCTATCTGCTTAAATTCTGGCATAATTCTGGCATACATATATATTTACATAATCCTAACACAAATATACTCATTATATAATTCTGATACACCTATCTGCTTAAATTCTGAACGGCCTATCTGCTTAAATTCCGGTAGGCCCATCGGCTTAAATTTAAAAAAATTCTGGTAAGCCTATCTGCTTAAATTTGAGCATTTATATGAACTATCAAGAAGTGCCCAGGAAGCCGTAAACGGTATGTGCGTTGCGGTAAAATGGATATTGGCCCGGAATGAGACATCCGAGTTCCAGCTGAATTCGTTGTATTCACTTAAGCGTGAATACAGTCGGGAAAACTATCTAATCCATCTCTTCTCCCTCCAGCACGAAATAGCAGGAAGGATTGGGTTCTATAGCCTTGGTTGGCAACCAGTCTACCGCAGAAAGAAATGGTAATTTACTGCGGGTAAGTCATACCTCGAAAGAGACATGATCGCCCAAACATGTATCATGTATCATGCTTAACTAAACTGAATGCATATTTCACTCTTATGACATATCTACTTTTTTGGAACTGTTATCCGCGCATAGTGACTTTGACGAGCCAGTATTGAGTTATAACATATTCTGTTATGTTCACTTCGCATTGGGAACGGAGGAAGCAATTTTCTCCGTATTCATCTCTGGACTAAATTTCAGAGCAGACTGAGATCTCTAACCTTAGGTGGTAGCCATTGTGTAGGAGAATGACGACTCAGTATTCAAAGACATCGAGCAGGCAACGGGAAACCACTCCACTACCTTTCACAATAAGTCATTGGAATTCACAGGTAATAAAGACAAGGAATCTGAGGAGAGCTATCATCAATAACATCTTGAAGTGACATAGCATTCAAAAAGTTTTTTTAATTCACCCCAAGCAAGGTGATAATGCCACTAAGACGCAAGGGAGCTACTAAATGTGAAAAAGAAAGAAAAGACTTTAGGAAGAACCGGAAACCTAATGTGTTTATCTATACTTCTGAGATGAGGTAGTATTTACACTATTTATATTGTTCAGGCTATTGTCCTCAAGAACACAAGTCCTAGTTATAGACGTTGGTTAGTTCCAGTGACTTGACCCAAAGAGTTGTGAGTTCAATACCAGGCTACAGCAAACAAATAACTTAGTGAACAAATAACTTAGAAAGTTAAGTTAAAGGGAGATAACTACATGGCTACCAGAAGTGACATCGCACATGGAAAGAATATGTTATAAGTGATCGTAATAAGGGATTCAGTTCGAAATTTCTAGCAACTGAAGAAGGCTGAAACGTCGTCATAATGGCAATAAAAATGAAAACAATTGTCCGAACAATATAAATAGCGAAAATCTAATCCTAAACAGAAAACAAATGATAAGCCTCTAGCCTGTTTAAAAGACCGGAAAGCAGTCCTATAAAGGGTTTAAGGTGCATTGTATGTCGTAATGCAAACCTGATCTAACAGGGGAAAAATATTGAATTAATGCTTGACATTTTACAGAAATTTGCGAAATAAATGTGTGCGTGTGTATGTGCATACTGTTGGCAAATATTATTACAATTGTAAAAACAAGTGTGTGCGTTTTGTGCGTGAGTAATCGTTTTTGTATGTGTGTGTGTGTGTACTTAGACTGACGTGCTGGTTCAAGCAAATTCATAGCGACTTCAATGCATGCTATAATTTTTTAATGAAATAAAATATTCAGATAAAGTCGGAAACAGGAAAGTGTGAATATTGAAAGCAACCAATTACAGTATTTTAACGAAGTATCTCTTTGATCCGACCCACTTGATTAGATAATCTAATTTATTTCGATCGATATCGAATGTTCTTTGTTTTACCATTTTTTAAAACAAAAGCAAATAAATAAAATACTTTAGAGATCAAGAGCGTGTAACAAACAACGAGTTGCCAATTTCGAAACAAAGTTCACCCCACCGATGCAAAAGAATGCCGATAAAAAAGAATTCAAAATGAATAATAATAATAATAATAATAATGCTTCTTACTTGTCAGCGCTTGAATCATCATATAGCTGATGTTGATCATGGCTATGTTTCCCGATCCAAATGAGGTAGAGGATTATTTCAACTAGAAATGTCTTATAAAACTACAAAAATCAATTGTCAAAGATACCTGAGAACTATAGAAGACTGGATTAGAGTCAAAGGACATGAAAGAAATTAGAGACTTTATTCAGTAATAAAGAAAGCCAATAAATTCAAAAAGGAATTTCAAGTGGATGAAGAATTGATTATAAGCCATAATACACCTTCTGCGCAAAACCTGGAAATTGTAGAAGAATGGATGAGGATCTATGTCAAAGAACTTGAAAGAAATAAGAAACTTTATTCAGTAATAAAGGAAGCCTACAAACTCAAAAGAGAATTTCAAGTGGGTGAAGAAGTGTAAATGAAACATAATACACCTACTGCAGAAACAAAAGCAAATAGAATGTACCAAGTACAGAATCGATGGCAAGATAAGTCTCCTCATGATCAACATCCTGCCAGTACCAAACAAGCCAATGTAGACAAACCCCGTACCCATAAGTTGTTACGTAGTGCAGGATTAAAAGCTTCAACCAAAAGTTTTATTTTTGGTGCACAGACCAATATTTGCTAACTAGAAAATATCAAGAACACATACTGAAAAACATTGTCAATCCTAAATGCAGATTTTGCGATAAATATCCATAAACCATCTTTTATCAGGTTGCGTAGTGTTAACACCAACTGAATATAAAATTAGGTAGGATAGAGTAGGCCAATATTTGCACTGGAAAATATGTAACTTTTACGTGAAGGAAATTTCAAGTAAGTGTTATGAAAATGATTCAAACACAGTCACAGAATGGGAGTCTGTAACAATTTTACGGGACTTGACAATACACACGGACAAAAACATCAAAGCTAATCGCCCAAAAATTGTGATCAAAGAGCAGAAGAACAGAATGTACATCTTTTATTAACATGACAGTCCCTGCAAATTGTAATCTGTCTTCGGAGATCTTCAAAAAGCTATCAAAATATAAGAAATTTGAAATGGAAATTTAAAACATGTCGCACATGAGGACATCAATAGTTCCAGTTGTAGGTGGAGCCTTCTGATTGATTGGTAAAGGGTCCGATAGACTTATTGAAGGGATTTTCCTGTAGCCCAAGGTTTTAAAAAAGTTTACTTCATTGAATCTGTCAGACTTTTAATTAGTTGGATGTAAATAGATATGCCATTATTTATACATATATTGGAATTTATGACATCGGGATATTGTTTGTTCTTTGTTATCATTTTATAAAATTGACTTTTTTATATCCACCATTTTTTTCAAACGAAGAAGAATCGAGTGCTTCGAGAATGCTAAGAATGCTACAATTTTGGAACATAGTCTTGCATCAGAAAGAAAAACGAAAAAAAATTGAATACGATATGATTAAACAAAAACGAACATGAGAAAATAAATTTAGGTAAGTATCTATTTTCATTGAATTATTTGAAGAACATACTAAACTTATAGTGGAAGAAAAGTATTAAAAATATTTTAGAAATAGTAAATGACGTATATGTCGGGAAGACAAATATTTCTGTGGTACAGATCAACAGATACCATATTTAAAAATTTGACATTTTGAAAATTTTATTGATTGTTGGTGATTTAATTTCAGCGAATATTTTATGTTTCCATTTTATTTGGTTGATGTAAATTCCTTTTTTTGATCTGTTTCTGTTTTAGATTTCTGTTTGTTATTGATGTAATTAATGAAAAGCTGCTATCTCTTGGCACTGAATCTTTTCGACTTGGAAATAATATTTATTTTCGTTTCACTTGTTGACAGTCTAAAGATAAAAATAATTTGACTTGAAAATTGGAATATAATCGCATTTTAGACAGTGTCAATTTTATTTAAACTATCGACTATGAAACAAATGAATAAAATATTCAGTTACATTGGCGCAGATTCTAGACTACTGAAAATACACAAAGTTATGATATCAAATTCACAACAAAGAAATTTATTTCGAAACTCAATCAACTTTCGGCTAAAAAATCTTGCAAAATTCAGTCATTGAAGTATTTTTAAAGCGCTAATGTTGAAGTGAGTTTTATTCATTCATAGCCATGTTAACAACTTTCATCTAAAGCTAGGTAAAACAGGAATTAAAAGTAACAAATTCTTTCGTGAAGGCAACCAAAATATACATGATGTACTGTCTAGAATAGTCATGAGAAAACTGTAGTCTGTTTGTCATTCTGAAAGGCACGTATAATATCATGAGGAAAATGACGTTTATTAAGATTTTGTTGATTTCATTTCGTTCTTACAAGTTTACTCATGCGCTCTCATGCATTATCACAAACATAAACAATGATTAAGTACAATGCTTCTTCAATTTTGTAACCATTTGTTGATGAGAAATTTTTTACCGTTTTAAATCATGAACAATTTTCAGAAAGGAAGTTCATACGTGTAAATTTCATTTGCTGCAGAATCAAGAAACGTTCATAATATTTTTGTCTCCGGAGAAGAAAAAAAAGGTAAAGAAAAATATGTTTGCATACGCAAATGAATAAACTGGAAACAAATCACACGCAGCGACGTGTCTTAGTCACACCTGTAATCAGGGATAATATATCAAGAAATCGTATTTTTTAATTAAAGAAATAATCTTTTCTCCAAACAAAAACAAAATCGAATTTTCTTCATTTCTAGGGCAGATGTTTACGTGTATGATATTCTGTAGAAAAAATGGCTGCCGTAACGTAAATAATAACAACAACAACAATAATAATAATAATAATAATAATAATAATAATCCAAAGGCTGATGTAGACCGTCTATACATACACCGTAAAGAAGGTGGAAGAGGTCTTATTCAGCTAGAATTGTCATACAAGACAACAACTATTGGCTTACTAACATACATAGAAACAACAAAGGATTGGATGATACAATTAGTAAGGCAACATGAAGGAAGAAAGAAAAAATATTCAATAATAAAAGAAGGCAGTAAACACAAACAAGATTTACAGTTAGTAGATTCTGTAGAAAAGCAAAACAGAAGCCAAGAACCAACTATTGCGGCAAAAATATGAAAATGAAAGCCAAAGATAAAGCTCTTGAACATATGAAACAGCGCTGGCAAGACAAACCTCTGCATGGCCAATATCCAGAACGTGCCAATAAATCCAATGTTGATAAAGTTCATACTCATCGATGGTTACGTGCATCTCGATTAAAGTCTGAAACTGAAGGCTTTATTCTTGCAGCACAAGACCAAAGTCTTTTCACGAGAAACTTTCAGGCAAATATTATGCATTATAATATGGATCCAAAATGCAGGTTTTGTGATAAACACCAAGAAACAATAGACCACCTAATCCCAGGCTGTTCTGTGCTTGCTCCAAATGAATATAAAAATCGCCACGATAGAGTTGGGCAATATTTACATTGGGCAATGTGCAAACATTATGGAAAAGCTGTAAACAAACAATGGTATGAACATCACCCAGCACCGGTTACAGAAATAGATGTAACCATTCTATGGGATTACACCATCTACACAGACAGAAAAATTGAAGCAAACAGGCCAGTCATTATTGTTAAAAACCAGAAGGAGAAAACTTGTCTATTAATTGATATGGCTTGTCCAGCGGATTGTAACATAGCAATCAAGGAATTTGAAAAACTGTCAAAATATAAAGACCTGGTAATTGAAATAGAAAAAATGTGGAAATTGAAAACAAGAGTTGTGCCAGGGATAGTAGGTGCACTTGGAATGATAAAAAATGGAACAAAGCAACACATTGAAAGAATCCCTGGAAACCCCAGCTTAAGAGATATACAAAAAATTGTCTTATTAAGTACAGCCCACACACTAAGGAAAACTTTATCTATGTAATGCTAGGGATGATAGGGAAGATAGAAAAACATGAAATGGAGTCATAACAACACGCCACGACCTGCCTTAGGTCTCCCCGCAGACTTGGTTGGTAGTGAGACCAAAGCAGAAATCGAAATATGAATAATAATAATAATAATAATAATAATAATAATAATAATAATAATAATAATTCCTGCATGGATGACCAAAGGAATTACATTTATTCTACTCAAGAATTGTAACACAAATAACCCGAAAAACTACAGACAAATTACATGCCTTCCGACAACATACAAACTATTAATATCTATTTTAACAAAACAGACATATTTCTTCTTGGAAAGAAATGATATACTACCGCTTGAACAAAAAGGGTGCAAACGTGGCTGTTACGGATGTAAAGACCAATTACTTATTAATAGGAAAGAAAAAAGCTTAGTATTGCTTGGATAGATTATCGTAAGGCATTCGATAGTGTACCACATTCCTGGATCTTAAAGACTTTAAATATGTACAAAGTATCACCCGTCATCATCAATTACATCAAACAATGTATGTCGATATGAAAAACAACCCTTTACCTCAATCATTTAAATGGAGCCTATAAATCTGGTGAAATATACATCAAAAGAGATATATTTCAAGGTGACTCTTTGTCTCCTTTACTATTTTGCATATCATTAATAGCATTAACCAGTCAACTTAACAAGGTAGAATGTGGTTATAAAATAGCCCAAAAGAAAATAAGCCATCTATTTTGCATGGGTGACTTAAAGTTGTATGCTAAGAATGATAATGAGCTGGAAGGTCTTCTGCAAACTAAAATGCTTCAGTGAAGACATTGGAATGAAATTCAATTCGAATAAATAGGTTAAAGCTACAGTTTTACGAGGATCGCTACAAAAAACATCCTCAATTAGCTTAGACCCTGCTGCAACAATAAAAGCTTTAGAGCCAGAAGAAGCTTATAAATACCTAGGTGTAAATGAGAGTGAAAACATTTACCATAAAAATGAAAGAAATAGTGCGTAACGAGTACTATAGAAGGCTACGACTGATATTAAAAACTGAATTGAATTCTCAGAACAGAATTATGTTTTAATAGCCTTGCAATCCCAGTGGTCCAATATAGTTTCAACATCTTAAACTGGACTCTAAACGACATCAGACGAATAGATTCTAAGACAAAAAAGCTTCTTTTTAAGCATAAAATGCCTCATCAAAATGCTGATGTAGACAATTTATATATACCCCGTAAAGAAGGTGGAAGAAGTCTTATTCAGCTAGAATTGTCATAAAAGACAACAACTATTGGCTTACTAACATACATAGAAAAAACAAAGGATTGGATGATACAATTAGTAAGGCAACATGAAGAAAGAAAGAAAAAATATTCAATAATAAAAGAAGGCAGTAAATACAAACAAGATTTACAGTTAGTAGATTCTGTAGAAAAGCAAAACAGAAGCCAAGAACCAACTATTGCGGCAAAAAATATGAAAATGAAAGCCAAAGATAAAACTCTTGAACAGATGTAACAACGCTGGCAAGACGAAACTCTGCATGGCCAATATCCAGAACGTGCTAATAAATCCAATGTTGATAAAGTTAATACTCATCGATGGTTACATGCATCTGGATTAAAGTCTGAGACTGAAGGCTTTATTCTTGCAGCGCAAGACCAAAGTTTTTCACTAGGAACTTTCAGGCAAATATTATACATAATAATGTGGATCCAAAATGCAGGTTCTGTGATAAACACCAAGAAACAATAGACCATCTAATCTCAGGATGTTCTCTACTTGCCGCAATTGAATATAAAAATCGCCACGACAGAGTGGGGCAATATTTACATTGGACAATTTGCAAACACTATGGAAAAAATGTAAACAAACACTGGTATGAACATCACCCAGCACTGGTTACAGAAATTGAAGATGTCACTATTCTATGGGATTACACCATCTACACAGGCATAAAAATTGAAGCAAATAGGCCGGACATTATTGTTAAAAACCAGAAAGAAAAAACCTGCCTATTAATTGATATGGCTTGTCCAGCGGATTGTAACATAGCAAACAAAGTATTCGAAAACTGTCAAAATATAAAGACCTGAAAATTGAAATAGAAAAATGTGGAAATTAAAAACAAGAATCGTGCCAGTGATAGTAGGTGCACTTGGAATGATAAAAAATGGAACAAAACAACACATTGAAAGAATACCTGAAAACCCCAGCTTGAGAGATATACCAAAACTTGTCTTGTTAAGTACAGCCCACACAGTAAGAAGAACTTTGTTTAGAACGCTAGGGATGTTAGGGGAGATAGAAAAAATATGAAATGGAGCCATAATAACACACCACGACCTGCCTTAGGTCTTCCCGCAGATTTGACAGGTAGTGCGACCAAAGCAGAAATCGAAATATGATGAAAAATGACAACATAATAATAATAATAATAAATCAGCTCCAACTTTTGAGGGTAGCACGACTCGCGTTACAATCAACTTTATCTCATGCGGCCCAGTGCTCGAAAAAGGTTGCCCATTGCTCTTGGAACAACTTCGAATAAGTTAATTTTTAATAAATTAATATCTATCTATTAACACTGAATTATTTAAACTTGCTAAAGCTGTGCACACGTTACATACAGCAAAGATAATTTTACCCCGTCTTTGATTTGAAATATTCTTTATGGTAGGAGCATCAGGCCAAATATGGCAGCAATATTGAATGCATAGAGGAATGGTTGTTTTCTAAATGTTCAAAATAGATTCTGGTGAGATAATTGTCTGGCAGCACACAGTGAGCCCACTTTCCTAGGAAGAAGAATTAACATTCGATTCAATATAATAATTTCATTTTATGTCATTGGAAAACATTATCTCGAGAAATGAGTTGGCTTCTGGAGGTTAGCATCAACCATGCTGATGTGAGGCAAAAATAGTCCTGTATAATGACTAAAAGTTTGCAGTTCTGTTTTGGAGGCGTTCAAATTTACAATCCATATCATTCTCCAGTTAATTGGTTGGAGGTCATTTTTGAAATCAGCTGCCAGTTAGATCCAACGGACTTACTATTAAGACAAGCGTAAATAGTGATGTCATCAAAATAAATACAGAGTAGGGAACATCAGAAGGTTATTGATGAAAATTAGATACAACGTAGGCCTAAGCATAGAGCACTGGAGTACCCCTGGATTAATTTAAAAGCGTGTCCTTTCAACACGACGTTCATTAAACGATTTAAGAAAGATTAGACCAAGTGAGGTATTCACCCAGAACGCTATAGCCCTTCAGCTTTTGAAGAAGGCCAGCATTCCTAATGCTTTTAGGATATCTAAAGCCACAGCCTGAGCCTTATCATTCTTATCTAAATATAGATAGATAATTTCAATGAGGAAGATTATCCTTTATTCACCATAGACAATCTCTGCTACTCCCATCATTATGGATCACGCTAGTCTCCCTGAAAGCAATACACTGCGCCTAAGTCTCTCGGCCGATCTCAAGTGAAACGAGTACATGGAATCAATAGCTAAATCTACTGCTAGGAAGGTCGGTTCACTGTATCAGTCCAGGAAGTTTGTCTCGTCTGAATCAATCTTGCACATATACAAATCTACCATCCGGCCGTGGATTGAATACTGCTGTCACATCTGGCCGGGCGTCTCTGATATTAATCTCGTGATTCTCAACAAAATTCAAAGAAGAATCTGCAATGTAATCGATCAAGACCTGGCAGCTTGACTCCAGTCACTTTCTCACCGATGTGTTGTGGCTTCCCTGTGTTTCTGCTGCAAATACTTTCACAGCTTTTACTTCGACGAGTTTAGCTCCCAGGTGCCCCCCCCCTTCCGCACGAATTTACTCGAGCTACTAGACAGGCAACTAGGATCCAACCTATTACAGTAAAAACAATCAAATGTAATAACAACTCCTACTCTATTAGTTTCTTTTCTCGAAATTCCCGCCTGTGGAACTTACTTCCGCATACTTGCTTCCTTGATAGCTACAATCTCCAAAAGTTTAAATGCAACATCAATTGCCATATCTTATCTCTTTGGCTCCCATCCTTTCTTATCATTTCTCCGACAACTCCTTGTATTCCGTTGATTCACTATACTCTCGTGTAACTCTCTTCATATCAATACTCCCATCCTTCTCTTACCCATTCTTTGAGACCCTCTGTAACCTGTTCCTCTATTTATTCGTTCATTACTTGGGTGTTCTTGATATTCATAATTCGAGAGATCAGAAGACTTGTAATCCATATGTATGTATGTATGTGTGTGTATGTATGTATGTATGTATGTATGTATGTGTGTGTGTGTGTGTATGTGTATGTATGTATGTATGTGTGTATGTTTGTATGTATGTATCTGTGTATGTATGTATGCATGTGTGTATGTATGTGTGTGTGTATGTATGTATGCATGTACGTATGCGTGTGTATGTATGTATGTGTGTGTATGTATGTGTGTGTATGTATGTATGTATGTATGTATGTGTGTGTATGTATGTATGTGTGTGTGTATGTATGTATGTATGTGTGTGTGTGTGTGTTGTGAAACTTCTGAAATACAAGGAATTTTTTAAAATAAAAAAAATTGGTTATGTAATTTTATCCTGAAGTTACATATCGCAAATATTAATTCACCAAAAGAAATCATTAATTTGCAATCAAAGTTTGTTTAGCTTGACTCGCAATAATTCCAACTTTCAGAATAAAAAAATTGCTAAAAATCAGACTTATTCATATTTTGTGAGTGCGGATGAGGTACGTACAAGGAATTTTTTACAATTAAAAAAATCTGCTTTATTTGTTTATCGGGGTGAGCGCGAACATGGACCTCACATTTAGAAATAACGCACCAGGGTTGCCTATAATTTGGGGCGATCGAAAAGGTTAACTAAACCGAAATGTAATGGATGGGCCTCACTCTGGGAGAATTTGGTGTAAATTCTAGTAAATGGTAAATATAATTTTTTTTTATTTGGAATGGATTAACAGAAAAGGTTTTCAACTTCTACCCTCGCCTGGCATGATCGTTATTTGTTACTGAATATTAATTATTTTTCAAATAGTTTTCTCAATTGCACGATTATTTTGTTTTAGGAATCACAAAATATCCTCTTATTTAATAAGTTGGCAAATCCCCCATAACCAGTACGATTTAGGAGGACTTCATATCGGTTTGTAAAAAAAAAAGTAATCTTTAATTTTAAAATAACATTAGAATGCATGTTGGAATCTGTTTCTTATCACTTAGTCTTATACCAAAAATTAAGAGTATGTTTTTTTAAGTACACAGCATGAAGAAATGCTGAGAATCAGCCTTAATAGATTTTTAAATCGTTACTTTGTTGAACTATGCACTAAGGTAGAAATATGCGATTTAATAGCGAATTAATTTACATAATGAAGTTTGGTTAAAGACTGAACATTCAGCAAATCTGTGTAGCTCTTGAATTTCAAATTTTCAACAGTGTGGCTTCGTCAAAGATACTGGAACAAAGAATGTGGTATTCATGCTCAGAATGCTATTCTGAAAGCGCAATACAAATCCAGAAAGACCTGCATCTGTGCTTTATAGACTACGCAAAGGCGTTTGACAAAGTACGTCACAAAAACTTGATAGAGATGCTCGACGATATCGAAATTTTCGGAAAAGACATTAGAATAATCAAAAATCTATACTGGCAGCAAATCGCTTGCATACTGATAGCAAATGAAGGCAGCAAATACACAAAAATAGAAAGAAGCGTAAGACAAGGACGTGTTTTTTCATCGGATCTATTCAGCTTCTACAGCGAAACAGTTCTGAGAAGGAATAAAATCCTTGCCAGGATTCGTCACTGGCGGCCACAATTCCAACAATGTAAGATACGCGAATCACACAGAAAAGAAAATGCAAGACCTCCTGCAGAAGGTAGCAAGAGAAAGCGAGAAGAAATGACTGAGCATATACGTCAAGAAAACTTAATGTATGGTCATCAGCAAAATGAAGCCCCCCCCCCACCCCCCCAAAAAAATGCCAACTACAGATCGGAGAAACTAAAATAAAATAAGTAAAGAAATTTAAACACCTGGGAAGCGTTTGAGCAGACGACGTAAAGTGTGACATTGAGATCAGAAGACGCATTGGCATTGTCAAGGACTCATTTCACAAGCTAACCAGAGTACCAAGAGACAGGAAAATCTCATTGGAAACAAAGAAAAGAGTGCTGTACTGCTATGAGATATCTGTCCTTTTGTATGGCAGTGGACGTTGGACACTCTCCTAAAGAAGGAAGAAGAGGTTTAAGGCAGTAGAAATGTGGTTCTACAGAAGCATGCTGAGGATATCATAGACTGAGCATGTGAGCAACGATGTGGTGTTGGAGAGGATGCAAACGAAAAGAAGACTCATAACATCAGGAAAAGACAGATAAGGTTCCTGGCACACGTAATGAGGAAAGAGGGCATGGAGAATTTAATACTCACAGGATAGATTGAAGGAAAGAGACAGGAGAAAGCAGCGTGAGACATATTTGTTAGGCCTGAGCAAATGGATAAGGGATCGTGATTTGGGAGAGATATGAAAAAAAAAATATTGACAGCGACAAGAGACAGGGTCACGTAGCGGTCCATGATCACCTATGTCCTGAAAGGACATGGCACATGAAGAAGAAGATATATGTGAGATCCTAGATCTAACTTTTTAAAAATGTCATTTCCCTTCAAGATAGGAGCGATCATGGTTGGTCACAGATTCCTAAATGTACGTGAATTCTCATGACTAATTAGAAAAGATAGTGGATAGTGGTTGCTCTTTCTACAGTTTTGAATTCAGGGTTTTTCTTTTCCTAGGTTGGTTACCTCTCAAGATTGAAATATAAGTTAAATTTATACCTAAACAGACATGGTATTAAAAAATAATACTCACACAGGTCGTGTATGACAGCCAGTTTGTGGCTGAACGATATTTGTGTTACTGATCTGAGTTGGGGCTCTTCATTTGAAATATTGACGCAACATAATCTTTTTATCACTATATAAATCTATATAGATTTGCGAGGTCGCTATTTGGTTGATCTTAAAGTTCATAAAAAAGCTCAGCCTTTAATAAGGAATTTCCTAATAAAGTCGTTGATTTATACATTCATTCTGTTAAGTACCATACGTGATACATGCTTTGGGTGATCATATCTCGAAAGAGACATGGCTGACCGGACAGAAGATTATATTGCAGTAGGTTGCCATTACTTTCTGCAGTAGACTGATTGCCGAGCAAGGCTATAGAATCCAATCTGTCCTGTTTTTTAACCCATAAATGGAAGGAAGAGACAGATCAACACCTTTCTCAAAGGTATTTGCGCGTAAGTGAATGCAAGGAATTCAACTGGAATTCAAACTCGATTTCTCGTTTCGAGCTGATATCCACTCCGAAAAAATTATGATTTTTTATTGGTGAATGATTGGACAAATTCTTTTTAAGTGTTTTGTCATAGTTCTTCCTATCTATTGTATCTCTTACTATCCCTCCCACTCTTTGTCCTTTATCTATTTCCTCGAATCATTCGTAGTTTCGTCACCATTTCCTTTGCCTCTCCAGCAACCACTATGTCCTCTTAACTTATTATGGCTCGCATAAATTCATAACTCTTTCTGATTATAAGTAAAAGTGACAGTTTAGTTTCTTTAAAACTTTCTCGTTACACAAATGTTTTGTCAATGTTATTGTTAGCATTCCTCTGTAGAATCACTTTTGTTAAGTCTCGTCTTTATTCTTAAAGAAATTACCCAGCAATTATTGCTATATAGTAGTTGGATTACATATCCGTTCAGTAGTATTTTCTTTAGATAATTTTTCTGCGTCTTCTTCTTTCTACCGTGTCCCTTCAGGACGCTGATGATAATAGTTTTTCACTTTTTCCTGTCTTTTGTAGGTCTTAATAAACGTCGTCTTTTTCTTATCTCTCTTAAACCCTGTTCAGCCAAATTTTTTCTTAAGCTTGCGATGCTAGTTATACGTTGTCATGTGTTGTTTTTCAGTTTAGTCTTCAATCTGTCTTGTGAGTATCAAAATTTTCAAGTCTTCTTTCCTCATTATGTACCCTCGAAATTTCAATTGTCTCTTTCTAATGTTAAGTATAATAAGTATCCTCTGTTTCCATTTTCTTTAAAACTTCGTCACTGCTCACATGTTCGGTCCATGGTATTCTCAGCATCCTTCTGTAGAACCAGATTCCTGTGTGCTTAAGTCATAGTTTTCTTTATTTGTAAGCAAATTGTTTAGCGTATACCGCCACAGAGGAGGATCGATATTCCATAACAGATTAGCGGAATGTTTTAAGATAATTACGAAATGCTTCTTTATACATTGTAATCTTTTGGCATGGTCTAACGCATTCAGGAATAAGGCACCCTCATATAGATACGGGTAGGGTTTTATTATTTCATCTTGCTTAGAAATCCGTTTACATTCTTGTTAACAAGACAAGAAAATATACATAAATAAACACACACATACAGGTACACAGAAATATTGATACACAGGCAGGCAGTTCACACACCCACAGAAACACGCACACAAACACATCCGTACACACATACTCGCGGTACGTATATATTTTTGTAAAAGAAAAATGCCAGCAATATATTTTTATAAAAAATTGTTAGCAATATACTTTTTAAAAAAGAAATAAAATGCTAGTAACATATTTTTCAAAAAAAAAAATAAATAAATAAATAATATTACTAGCAATATATTTTTTGTAAAAGAAAAAAATGCCGGCAACATATTTTATAAAAAAACTGTTAGCAATATATTTTTTGTAAAAGAAAAAAATGTTTGTAATATATTTTTGTAAAAGAAAATTGCCAGCAATATATTTTATGAAAAACAATTGCTAGCAATATATTTTTTTAAAAGAAAAAGAAATGTTTGTAATATATTTTTGTAAAGAAATTAATACTCTCAAGAAAATCAAATTTCGGCTTTAAATGACCCATAAGGAGTTGATATGCCGCTAAGCAAACAAGCAAATACTCATGATGCGCCTTAGAAATTTAGTCTGCTTTTCACTGTCTACAAGTTCTTTTGTCGTTCTTATTTTCTATTTCGTCCTGGGAATGAGGAGTAGAGTATATCTGGCAGCAAGGCCTCTGGTCGTGTGGTTTTGAGAAACGTGGAACCATCTCTTAATTGCTGTTCTTCCCAAGTCTACCCCGACCCGGGGTATCACCTGTTAAGGTCCCAACTATTGCCAACAATTCATTTCTTTTAAGAAATTATGGTAAATGTTTGTTTTAACTCCCGACGGCTTTTTCTCTTCAAATTTATCCAAAATAGCATAATCTCTATGCAAATGTATATGTTGAACTCAAATCAACAATTAGTTATCTAAATGTCCATAAAAAAACGAACTATATCTTGCACTTTTTCTCTCCCGAAGTCATGTAATTAACTGCAGAATGACGTTCTACGTAGGCGACAAATTTCTGTCGATTTTTGGTTGATTTTCTTCCTTTACTGAAACATCCGGCAATGTACTTCCTGTTATGAAAGTAATGCGCTATTGTATTTATACGCGTATTACAGAAATTTGTCACCTACGTAGAACACCATTCTGCAGTTAATTACATGACTTCGTGAGAGTTACGGGAGAGAAAAAGTGCGAAATATAGTTCGTTTTTTATGGACATTTAGATAAAAAAAAAGGTAATTTTCTTCAATAACTAATTGTTGATTTGAGTTCAGCATATACATTTGCACAGAGATAATGCTATTTTGGATAAATTTGAAGGGGAAAAGCCGTCGGGAGTTAAAACGAACATTTACCGAAATTACTACTGCAACCATGAAAATCAAATATCGGCATTAAATAACTCACAAGAAGCTGATACGCCGCTAAATAAACCAACCAACCATAAAGGTTAAGAAAGGACACAAGATCTCTAAGCCTATGTATAACTCCCGTCTGATTCGTCTGCATTTATTTCTTCTAGCAGATGTTTAAATCACAGAACAGTTATTGTTAATGACACACCAAGAGAGGTAATGATAACGAGCACCTTATCTTTTGTTTTTGTATTATTTGATTAATGTTTTACTAGGTCTACTATTGTCTCTAAGAGTAAGACTCGCTTATAACCCGGTTCACACTTCTCTCAGGTATCTTGAACAGGAGTAAAGGTTTATCTCTTGTTTCGCGTTTATGATTGTGTTTCTGGTTCATTCCAATTCTCTTTCACTCTCATTTCACACATAGTGATAGTATCGACTTGCTTGAGATGAATAGATTAAAAAGAAAAGTTCAAAGAACATCCTATAATCAATATTTGTAAATCGATTCTAAATCTCGTCGATTTATTCTATCATCCATCAATTCAACGAAAACAGCGGGTTTTCTGAGATGGAAAATACGAATTCAAAATTTCGTTATTTTTAGACGAAAAATATTCCCGAAATACCGCAGTTTCATTTGCTAATGGACCTTCCTTAACAGCTATGAGTTAATCAACAACCCGGCCGCCATGAAAACATTTACAAGCGAAAATGCACAATAATGTAACTTTCTGCTTTAGGTCTAAACAATTTCTGCTGGTGGCATTAAAGTGTCATAGAATCAAGAAACAAAAAAAAATGTATTTTCATTCTGTGTTCGACAGCTATCCAATAAACAGCGGTTCTAATATCGCAATCAGTTAGGTAACACTCAATTCAAGCGTTATGTTACGCTGTACATGATTTCGCCATTTTAAAACTGATATTCATTTAAATGTCTCATTTATATTAATCCACAATCCTACGCACAAACGCATAAATTAATAAAATCAAGATAATTGAAATATTTTTAGCAGAGGTCGCCTAGAATTTCATGAAAGCTTTGAATCTCTCTTACAACAATATATATATATATATATATATATATATATATATATATATATATATATAATGATTAATTATTTAGTTTTTTTTTTTTTAAATTAGACCAGTACACAGTTATATTCAAAAGTGTTCAATGCAATTATATTGCAGAACTTTTGAATAGTTTTCATTTGTAAACTAGTTATTACGCAACCCAGGTTTCTACCTTTCGGTGTCTTCAGACGGTTTATAATAAATAATTTCACCATTTCTTTGAAGGCGCTCACATTACAGGGATTTTTTATGAACCCTCAATTTTCAAAATTAATAGAACATTTTCATCTAATTTTCTCCTAATTTTGAAAATTGCGCGTTCATAAACAAATCCTTGTGTAAAATCAGTTATTATAAATCGCCTAAAGACATCGAAAAGTAGAAACCTGGGATGCTTAATAACTCGTTTACAAATTATATATATATATATATATATATATATACATTCATTTGGGCAGTAAACTTTCTTTTAAACATCTTTCATTAAATACAGCAGAGATAGAAGGTTTAATTATTTTTTATTTGGTTTTTTCCACCATCCTCACGTTGTACTCTTTTATAGGAGTAAGGGATAACAAAAATTTCACATAATTTTTATTGTCCCAAACTCTTTCGAACACACACACACACACACACACACACACACACACACACACACACACACACACACACATTAACGCAACTTTGCAAATTTATCGCTATTTCCATGGCAAGTGTTCTGTTCAACTCCATTCATTAGTTTCATCGTTTCATTTATAACACGGCCACGCTATGTTGCATTCAAGTCGTGGAATCATACTCATGTCTACTTTGTTCTAAATATAAGGGCAAAGTTTCTTTTATCCAAGAACTGCTAATATGTAGAAAAGACGCGAGTACGCGAGTACTTTTCTGAACATCGTCCTCCCTTATAATCGTCATTTTTTCTACCCCCCCCTTTTCATTCGTATTAAACACTTCGTTTATCTTTATTGTCTTCTTAATTTCTGTTCATTTTTTCTTTCTCTTTAAAAATGTTCTCTTTTTCTCCTATTCTTACACGCTCAGTAACACCTTGCGTCTTAGTGGCTTTATTGCCTTGCTTGGTGTGAAATATTTCTTTTTGAAATCACTATTATTTTGACAGTGACCCCTACCTAAGTGCTTATCTAGATTTTTATTGGGTTAACTTTAGTATAAAAAAAATATAGTCGTGCTTGCACTCACACTAGTTCGAAAGAATTTCTTACAGAGTTATGTAAAAAAAGAAATGTCCATATCTTCATGAGAGATAAATAATAAAATGTGCAAAAGAAAAATCTTTATGTAATTATGACAGATGCACATGGAAATGAATCTTTTTTATTGGGCGATCTAATTTCCGCGCCTCTTTTTCTTGACCCCCTCAAACATTCGAATTTCAACATTTTACTTGCGCATGTGCAGTAGCGTGGTTTAGCATGTTCTATAGAAAGCAAGAACGGTGTCGGTGGCGTGGGAGTGGTCCTGCCTCGGAATTCGCCCTCGGCGTATCTTTATTTTTCTTTTTTTGTCACAACTTCGATAAAAATGATTCTTCTTTCTACGCGTGTGCTTTGATTTTACGTTTCGATGTGTCCATATATTATTCATTTCTCTCTCTCTCTCTCTCTCTCTCTCTCTCTCTCTCTCTCTCTCTTTGTTTATTATTCTCTATGCGGGAGTGTGTATGATAGATAGATAGATAGATAGATAGATAGATAGATAGATAGGAACAGACTAGGAGAGATAGGAACAAATTGAAATAGAAATGCTGATTGTTTATGAACATACATAAATACATAGCATAAATCGATGTATTGATAGATAAATCTGAAAGAAAAGTAATAGATAGATAGATAGATAGATAGATATGAACAGAGTGAGATACATTGTCAGATAGGAACATACTGAAATAGATAGATAGATAAAAACAGACTGAGATAGTTATGAACAAAAGTACAGACTGGTATATATATATATATATATATATAGAGAGAGAGAGAGAGAGAGAAAGAGATAGATAGAAACATAATGAGATGGACATAGATAGATAGATAGATAATAGCGTTTAATTATAAAACCTATGCGTCAGTATTTGTGTTAGTTGTTAAAGGAAGTTAAAAATATGCCAAGACGATCCCTAATATATTTTTGGAGAGGCGAAATAGACACCAACAAACCTGGAAAAAATGAATACTGAGATAGAAAATTGAAATTAAATTCAAGTGATACATCAAGGATTGAGGAACGTATTGAATTATATCAGAGACGCGTGTATTTTTCTGTTGGTTGATGTTTGCATAAACATTTACACATCGGTGTATATACATAATGAGTATATGTTTACCGTCTTTCTGCTTTCAATCTAACTATAAGATAAGTTTTTTATATATTTTCATCTCGCGCTCTTGCATCCTTCGCAGTGTGAATGACGTGCACATATAAAGAGAGGCAACTGAATCGAAAGCCAGCCAGATGTGGGTATATTGATCCACGGGAACAGGTAAACTAAGAGACTGTCTTACATACAGTCGCAAGTGCATTTCAATTAGATTAATTGTACACACAGACGCACCGATACAAACAAATCACCCATGAACACACACACTCACACACCAAGTAACATATACGCAAAGTGAAAAACACACTGAGAATAATTTCAAGATAACTTTTCAAGCAACTTCCCCAACCGCACTGTTAGATATAGCTTTAAAAAATCATTTTACCTCAAGCAAGGTGGGAATGCCACTAGTAAGCAGGGGGTTACAAAGAATGAAAGTGAGTAAAAAGACTGAATGTAGAGAGAACTAAAGAAAGGACAAAAGATGAACGAGATTTAAGAAGATAGAATATGGTGATTGACGTTGCATTTGAATTTTTGAAGACTGTAATTTATCATGGAAACAAGTAATCGGAATGTCGTTCCACAATGCGAGAAAAGAAACTGTTCAAGTCGAAATGTGGGTTGTATTAAATGAGTGTAGTGATCAGTTAAAATTTTTAGTTTTTCCCTTCAAAGAGCAGAGTCTGAAAGCAACCTAGTGAATAGGCTTGAATGAGTAAAATAGGAAAATGTTTTTTAATGTATCGTTTACCTTCAGGTTGATGGTTCTCCACAACTTCTTATCTATTGTAACTCTAAGCATGTCTCGTACTATTCCTCCCGATCACTGATCTGCTATCCGTTTACGAAAAAGAAGTAGGCTCCTTCCTATCCCTTTATGCTCCTCTAGGTTTTAATATGTCTTGGGCGTATTATATTCTCCAAGCTTTCTTTCCTTATTATATGTTCCACATATGGTAACTGCATCTTGATTCTAAGTAAAAGTTTTCTATTCTCTCCCATTTTTCTAGAAACTTCCGCATTGCTCATCCAGTGTAAGGGGTGCTACGAATTGGAGATGTAAATATAAGGCAAATACAGAAATCTAACCATCTGGAAATCATTTCTATAGACAACGGCAATGTGACATAGAAATCCGAAGACGCAATAAAGACACTTCCAAAAGCTTAAGAAAAAGTCGTTGTAACCACAGAAAAAAGTGCTGAACTGTTATGCCATATCATGGTAGTATTTATTTCAGATCAAGTCATTGTGAAATTCACGGCGAGAACTGGGGGTTTAACTCAAACCTTGTCGTTTCAGTGCAAGCGAAGATTTTTAGTTTTTAAAGTTGAACGAGAAGATTTGGAATAGACCTCCAGTTCTGACCGTGAGTTGCATTATGATTTGCCTTTAAGTAAAGCTCCATGCACCATATGAATTATTCTATGTGGCGGTGAAGAAGAGGCAATAAAATAGGACAGTAGGTAAATATTTTAACTGATAACAACCCACCAAAACATGTGGCAAAATACAGATTATACATTCGAATTTTAATAAAAAAACATCAACTTTAATTGCTTCGTGCATATGGGATAGAAATAAACATCGAAAGTTCTTGAAAAATCATCAAAAAGGAGAAAAATTGATTTAATTTTTATATAATGAATAATTTAAAAAAATGTAAGCTTGAAGGAAATCCTATAGGAAACCCTAATGCACAACAGTAGGATTCTCGATATTCATAAACACAAATATACGAAAACTTTTTATTGACGCTTAAGTCAATCAATTTTATTTCATGTTCATGTTCCCCGTAATATTTAAGCCTAATAAAATTTTAATCTTGATAAAACAATACGTATCAATTAATTTTATATAATCGCTACCGAAATTTTATATAGTCACTATTAAAATGTTGTATAGTCTCTATGTATAGTCTGCGTTGTGGATATCGGCTCGGAACGAGAAATCGGGGAACCGAGTTCGAATTCCAGTTGAATTCTTTACATTCACTTACGCGCAAATACCCTTGGGAAAGGTATTAATCCGTCTCTTCCCTCCAGTTATGGGTTAAATAATAGGACAGATTGGGTTCTATAGCCTTGGTCGGCAATCAGTCTACTGCAGAAAGCAATGGCAACCTGCTGCAGGATAATCTTCTGCCCAGTCAGTCATGTCTCTTTCGAGACATGATCGCCCAAGCGTGTATCGCGCATGGCACTTAACTGACTGATAGTCTCTATTGAAAATTTATATAGTTACTATTGAAAATTTATATATGATTCTAGTTAAGAAATGATAATTGCAAATAAAATTTTCAAGCAGTACATCACGAACGACCAAAATCAACATAAGACAAATATTAGTGGATAAAATCAAAATACCCCATTATTAATTATATATACCTCTAACCTAACACTAATTAACGATTACATAACCGTTTACCCTTACCTTAACTACTAGACAACTTTTATATCGAGTAATTCCTCCTCAAGTAATTAAAATCATGGTATTACGTCTATTTTCTTCTACAAACTTGAACTTTTATATTAACAAGACAAACATATGATAGTTTTAATTTACAATCTCGTTGGCTTTAAATATCATATTGGCCACGTTTTCCCATCGTAATTTAAACTGCTAAAAATGACACTTCCTGTTCTGTCTACATGCTTACCCAACCCAAACCACTACACATAAATGTGTCAACATCCATTGGTTTACACACACAAATATTTCAAATTCTAATAACCTCTCACTCCACCAATTTTACCTAGAATCTATGTTTTTATTTATTTTAAATTTCCATAACATTGTATATATCTGACTCCGTAACTGAACAATGTCTTACTGCCTGATTACGGTGCACTTTGCACAGAAACTTGAAAGTTTTTGAGCTGCAGTCTGATATGTTATTAAAACACTAATAATAACAACTCTCTTCTCTCTCTCTCTCTCTCTCTCTCTCTCTCTCTCTATATATATATATATATATATATATATATATATATAGGGCTCTATCCTGGGCCCGACGCTCTTCCTTATTTTCATCAACGACCTCCCAGATGAGATCAAGGGCCATGTAGGCATCTACGCAGATGACACCACAATATACTCCCGCACCAGTAAGAAACCTATCGCGGCGGATAGACATAATCTCGCTACTGACCTTGAACAAGATCTACACTCTGTGGTGAATTGGGGCAAGAAGTGGCTTGTCATCTTCAATGCGTCTAAGACCAAGCTGTTGTCTGTCAACCATTACAGGCAACCTCTCCTGCCTCCCATAAGCATGGGCCAAGCGATTCTCCCTGAGAGCAATACACTGCACCTCCTCGGCCTTACCCTCTCTTCAGACTTCAAATGGAACAACTATATCGAATCCATAGCTAAATCCACTGATAAGAAGTTTGGGTCATTATGTCGATCCAAGATGTTTTTTTCCGCCTGAATCCATCCTGCATATATACAAGTCAACCATCCGTCCGTGCATGGAGTATTGCTGCCATTTATGGTCAGGCGCCCCTGCTGTTCACCTCAGTGTTCTCGACAGACTCCAAAGGAGAGTCTGTAATGTGATAGGTACTGACTTGGCGGCTAGACTGCAGCCACTTTCCCACCGACGAAATGTGGCCTTCCTTTGTCTGTTCTATAAATACTTTCATGGCTTCTGCTCGGACGAACTTAAGTCACTGGTGCCTCCACAACAGGTGTTTACTCGTGCAACCAGATTGGCAACTGGGTCCCACCCATTCACAGTTAGGTTAGCCAAATGCATACGACAATTCTACTCTCTCGCACTTCCCGCCTGTGGAACTCGCTCCCATATTCTTGCTTTCCTGATGGCTACAACCTCCAAGAATTTAAATGCAATGTCAATACTCATCTATTAACCACTGGATTCTAGCTCTCTCCCCACCCCGCATATCCTTCCCTTTCCCTCCACCTATGTAACTGTCATCACACCTGCATTCTCATCTTTCTATTGCTCTTTTCTAACTGGTCTGTACTCCTCACTCTCTTCTAATTATCTTTTTACAGTTATGTAGACCCCCGCACATCAGTGGCATTTCCGCCTTGCTCGGGGTGAAATGATTAATATATATATATATATATATATATATATATATATATATATATATATATATATATATATATGGTAATTATTATTATCATTATAGCATACTGCAACAATAGCTATAACGTTTCGGTGTTAAATCACCATCATAAGGTAGTAAAATATGGTTAATATATATAGATAAGAAGATTTTTAAAAATAAAATAAAAATAAAATAAAAATAAAATAAGATAAATAAAAGCATGAGAATAAAGAGATCATCCAATGAGATTAATCAAGTGAGCTTGGAAGCTCACTTATGACATTTTAAAGAATGGTGTGTGCAAGACTCATAAACAGTTGTGTTTCAATGTTTTATCACAGAAGCCCAGACAAGTCAAAATTTTAAATCGGGTAAAAAGACAAAAAGACAAAGAAGAAGAAAAATTAAAGGGGAAAAAAAAAGAAAGAACACAGAATACAGAAGAGAAAGAAAAGAGAAAGACTGAAGCGATAAAAAATCGAATCAATAATAAAAACAATATTTGTTCATGTACAATTTGGTTTGGGAGGTCATTATTAATGCGAGTCTGCTTAATATTTTTTAGTTAAAGAGTAAATTCAAATCAGGCCTTATATAACCCAATTTTCGATTCTACGTAAGGCTTAATTTAACTTCGATTAGACTGTGGAATCATTCGTGGTCGAGCGATCTAAGATGCACCTGATCAATTGATGGCTTCCGCTATGTTGATAGAAGTCGCAGGTTCAAAATCTGCCGAATGACAGACATTTTCGAAACAAAATTTATCGTAAATGAATAATATCGGTATATATAAAAATATTTGATTAAAAATAGATACTCAATTACGAGTATCGATTAAAATAATATACATATATATATATATATATATATATATATATACATACATATCTATATATATATATATATACATACATATCTATATATATATATATACACACACACACACACACACACACACACACACACATATATATATATATATATATATATATATATATACACGAATAGATAGAATAGCTAGATAAGAAAAAACTGTGTGAGATCGAAGAAAATTTATATTTTTCGATAGGCGCAGCAAAATCTTTGTATGATAGTGGAATACATGCTTCAATGTCCGCTGTATTGTGTCTCTAAATGTCCGCCCGAACCTTAAATCGCAAAATTCAAATACAGACAGTCTTAAAGAAAAATCGATAAGATGAGAATTCAGTATTCAAATTCAATGCCGACATCAAATGTCAATTATGGTTGGTTTCGATTGATTCTTTTGATATCAAACTTCAACCAGACCCCCAAATTTGAAATGCAGCTTTCGAATTATTTTCATTAATCTTTTTTCCCTTCAATTTAATTTTTCTGTCACTTTCATTTTCATTTCTTTGAAGACCACTAATCATAAAATATCATTCAGATGCTGACGATGATACAAATATTTTAATAAAAAATATTTAGTAGAAAAACTAGGTAAATTATGTTTTATATGATATAATGCAATATATGATAATAATATATGATATATTATTGTATAATATATATATATATATATATATATATATATATATATATATATATATATATTCATCATAACATGAGTGATATTAAAATTATAATATCAAGAGCAGTTAAAGAACAAAAATCTCCGTCAAGGCAATATCAATATCATTTTAGCGATTAGCAAGTGATGGTTATTAAAATGAGAACAATTGCAATGAACTTTACCGCTTTGTTTTTCTTTTTTGCTTTTTTCTTTTGCTTTTGGATAATAAATATTAAATTTATATTATAAATAATAATATTTTCGTGGAAAAATACTGCGTTCAGAAAATGTGATGACGTAAAGCAATCTAGGGAAAGTAATTCAGTATTTGGTATGTGAAACGTACGAAAGTAAAAACAACAACAACAAAAAAAAAAAGACAAAAACAGAAACTTTATCCCATAGCGCATCGAACCCAAGATCTAATGAGTTCGTGTCAGTTGAGTGGCCCATTTCCCTGAAAATTTCATTCGTATCTATCCTGCGAGTCTTTAAATATCTTGACCACGGACAGACAGATAAACAGACGAACGTTACCGAATGCAGAACCTTAAGGCGGAGGTAATGATGATGATGACGGCAGATGTAAGATAAGAAGCAGTCGGAATCGACACTTTAGGATAACATCTCAAATGACGAATGAAAAACTTACGCATATCATTTCCATCATAAAAAAATGATGCATCGTTTTTAATATCATATCACATCATTTCAAATAATACAAAACTGCCGAACCACTGAAGGTGAATGTTTTCAAGAATGCGAATATCCGTGATAGCAATTCCGGTGCCGCTTTTCGTTGCTTAGCTACCAGAATGGAAGAAACCACATTGAAAGTCTATTAAAAACAAATCGTTCTGTAATTATTTTGTCTTTTTAGCCGCTTTTCAGCATTTAATAATTAAAAAGCGGTAAAATAAGAAAATATGGAGGTTTCTTCCCTAACCTTTTGTTTAAAGTTGTATGGAAAGTTAAAGTCTTGATGATGTTATTGTTTTCTCTTTGAAATGCATTATAGTTGTTGATGCCGTCGAAACTTTTCATGTGATTTTGTTTCTCTTATCAGATCATTGCAAAAGTTCGTGTCCGACTTTCATTGTTCCTATAAAATGACCGCAACTTGACTCCTAGCGTTTCTTTTGGTGACGATTTATGGTATACAGTATTTACATCATTCGAACAATTGTCATAATTTTTTATGCCATTTGTTTAATGTTTTGGCCGTTGTACGCTCCAGCCTTCTTCAGTTGCTAGGAATTTCGAACCGAACCCCTTATTACAATCACTGGGGTATATAATCTCCATTTCTTGCGTCTTTTTGCCCGTTTTGGAAGTCATGAGTTATCTCCCTCTAACCCTGTAAGTTACTCCTTCATCACTGCTGTAGTCTGATACTGAACTCACAACTCTTTGGGTCAAGTCACAGGAACTAACCAATGTCTATATCCACTGGGCCATGTATTCTTAAGGACACATGGCCTAGTGGATATAGACATATACTTTAGTGATTGTAATAAGGGGTTCGGTTCGAAATTCCTAGCACCTGAAGAAAGCCGGAGCGTATAACAACCGAAACTTCGTACAAATGGTAACAAAGATGAGGACAATAGTCCGAATAATGAAAATACTTTAAATACTACCTCATCTCAGAAATATAGATTTATGTTGTGTTCCAAATTGAAACCTTGTCTTATTCACTTGCGAGTCAGACTTTGTTTAAGTTTTATTCTTAGATGAATGCCTTAAAGATGGCGGATGGAAAATTATACTTTCGTCATGATATGTTCTATAAATTTCGGAAAGGAGTAAGCATGAAAACTGCCACAAAAACAAAAATTCAGAGATTTTATTTGGATCGTAATCCTGCTCTTTGGTTGGTTTAAAATTGTTTTGGTAGATTTCGTCAGGGTGATTTTAACCTAAACACTTAACCATGCGCCGAGCGACATTCCTACGTCGAGAAAGATGCTGCTGTTTCTCATCATGGAGAATAAACAAAATGTTTTGAAGGAAGTGACAATTAAGAATTTGAAAATCAATATCTCAGCTGCCTTTCGCCATTTCAAGAGACATGGGTTCGAGAAAAACAGACGATACACGCTTGGGCGATCAGGTCCCGAAAGAGACATGGCTGACTGGGCAGGAGATTTTCTTGCAGTAAGAAACCAAGGTTATAGGACTCAATCTGTTCTGTTATTTAACCCATATCTGAAGGGAAGAGATGCAATAATACCTTACCAACGGTATTTGCGAGAATGCAACGAATTCAATTGGTATTCGATTTCTCGTTTCAAGCCGATATCCACTACATCACAACGTACGACTCTGTACAGTGAATTGAAATCTGCTACACAATAAAAAAAGAACACGAAGTTTCTGCGGAAATGGCATCAACCATCTTGCAGAACGATGGGAGACAATATACGGGTATAATAAATGTTTTTTGTTTGTTGTATGTAAAATGTTGCTTTTAATTTTCTAATCAAGCACAAACATTAGGATTTATCTAATAGCTAGAAGTATAGCCCGGCGTTGCTCGGGTGTAATGAAAGTTTTTGTATATATATTGTCGATTTTCTGCACTATTGTAAGAACTACAACCTTGAAACTTCTGGATATCATTTCTTATGTCTTTGTCTATGAGCGTATCAAATTTGATTAAAATCGGACCACTCCTTCTATAACTCGTATTTTTTTCAATTATTGATTTTTGATATTTATCGAGGGTACCTCGACACAAAACCTAGGTAAGAACACTCACAGACGCTTACACAACTGTGTAAACTTTCAAGAAAATCGGTTCATCCGATTTGGAGTCTATAGGTAACGGACACACACACACACACACACACACACACACACACACACACACACACACACACACACACAGTTCCATTTATAAATAAGTTTAGATTAGATTAGTTATTTGGGATTTCTATGAGATCCAAGGAATGACATACACTTTAAGACCTACAAGATTGAATCTACCTTTAATCATTGATCTGAGAAAACGGTTGAGTAGAGCTGATATTTAGACATTTCTCAACGAGTCGGACACTACTTATATCATCCATATGAGGTCCTAAATCTGACGAGGCTATTTCAAAAGATGACTGAAAACTTAGTTGAATATTTACGGTTTTCGATAGAACTACCTCGAGTACTGTCTATCCTATTCTCAATTTCCTACATATCCATTTTGTAAATTGATTATAAATGACCCATATTTATAGAGAAAGAGAAAAGATTTGCGCCTATTGTTGCAAAATACGTGAAAAGCTTATCTGTAATTTTTTTCTCCCTGGGTGCTCGACATGTATGTCCTTATCTTAGACTAAACTAATTTTACTAAATATAATTTTTGTAATCAAATTCACCCCATGCAAGGTAAAGCCACTGGGAAACAAGAGCTTACTGGGTGTGAAAGAATTAGAACACAGAAACATTATTAAGGAATGAGAACAATAGAAGAGAAATCAAGAAGACAGTAGATAACAATTGACGTTGTATTTAAATTTTTGAAGATCGAAGTTTGCTTGAAAGCATGGAACCGGAAGGAAGTTCCTCAAGCAAGAAGTGAAAGAAAACAAACTATTAGAATAGCAATTATGGTTACATAGGCAAGAATTAGGAACAGAAACATTAATATTGAGCGAGAAGAGGAAAGAGTAATGCGGAGGAGAGTAGATAATGATTGAGATCGCATTTAAATCTTTTAAGGTCAAAGTTAGCTGGAATGAAAATTACGTATCCTGACGTAAGTCCCACATGCAATAAGTGCGAGCAAAGAAACTGTTAGCATAGAACTTAGTGTTATATATACATATAATTAAAATAACATAGGCGATCATAGCCATCCACAGATTCCATTCATTTTATTATCTGTGAATTTTTATGGTTTCTTTGAAAAATAGCGTAGAGATTTACCGTTGCCTTTTTCAAATTCTCTAATTTGGGTTGTAACAGTTTTTTTTCCGGTTATTTAATTCATAGCTGCAAAAGGAAAAGAAAAGATAGTTTCATGCCTTTCTCAAGGGCAATATTTCAACTCCATTTCTGATGTTAATAACCATGAAATTCAAGAATAAGAAAAACGACAATTGTTATTAATATAAAATATAACTGAATTTGTAAAGAGCAACTATAGATTTGTAACAACAACAATGTAGATCGAGAAATTATAAGAAAATGTATAGCCGTAGATGGAAGCTCTAGACTCAGTAAAGATTTTCAATCCAGTTCTGATGTTTGGTCATTGGGCAAGAATTTATGAAGCAGGTCGAGACGATAACTTTTCAGCATTTTGGATATCTTTAGTTTCAATACTGGTGTTATTATAATCATTATGATATATACTTTGGTTTTCTATCTCGATGATGATGGTCTTGTCCGATAAACGATGGTGGTTGTGTGGTGTGAAGGGTAGCCAGAAATCATCACGCACATTCGAGGGGGTTGTCAGAAGTCGTTGACTTGCGGAAGTTGTCTTTTTCTTCTCGTTTCTCTGCGTTCTATCGCTGTTCTGTTCTCGGCCAGAAAAAAGCCGAACTTATATAATCTGAAATTTCCTTGCATGTTTGCTTTCTTAGGTTTACGCTTGTGTCATGTAAGACCAGTCATATCTGTCAATCATATTTGCTGGCTATTGCTTTTCAAGCCGGATGCCTTTGACATCAATTGCACGTTTGTTGGTCACTGATTATATTTTATGCATTTGATGTTAATCGTATTTTTGTCGGATCACAGAAATATATTACAAGTAAACAAACAAGGAAAGCGATTATAATATGGACCACTTAACATCTTTGGGGATTATAACGATTATAAGAAATATGTTGCATGTTATCCTGGATTGCCTGATTATAATAATTTTCTTTTTTTTATATATGATGTCCCTTCAGGACATAGGTGATATAAATATCTATAACACCCTATCCACTATTGTACAAATATTTTTACTTACGATAAATTCCAGTTCCTCTTGTGCCATCCATTTACACAAATATGTTCTCAAATATTTGTGAAAATGTTTCTGGAACTAAGTCGATGAACAGAGAAGACGTGGAAGCTGATGAAGACAGAATCTACAGAACCCTAGAAGCTAGACACAAAATACACGCAAAAAAATGAGAGAAGTAATTAAACAGTATTGAAAATTATAGATGCTTTTTTGCAACAACGACGAACAAAGTAACGGAAGCTTAATAAGAAAAGCTAAAACCTTTAGGATAGATAAAAAAAAGTCAGAAAGACTAAAGTTTCAAAGACTAAAAAAAGACCATTTAACGGTTTTGGAATACAAACAATCACCACAGGAGATAACTTGTCAGAAGCATGATTGAAAAATAAATAAGCTTTAGCGGAAAACGCAAATCATAACGGCCTGAAATAGTAGTACTGATAATGATTATGCAAAAAAATCGATAACACTCATGCCGGAAGGGGAAAAGAAAATAACGGTCTTTGTTAGAGAATCCCCCGAACTAAGTCTAAAAGAAAACAAAGACCTAATTGTGTAGCAATAGTAATTTACTAGCAATCAAATTGATGATATGATTATCAAGTAAAGTTTAGAACTACATGGAAGCTCCTCTCGAAGCTTCGAAAATAATTGGCACCGGGATTTAGAGACGCAATCTGATTATCTGACAATCTGACGAGCAGATCATGGCACGACTAAGAATGCCGTGAAATAAGGACATAAAAGGTCTTGATCTGCTTGTGCCATTTAGTCTCCCGTTGTGTCGACGATTTTCTTTATCATGGATGGTTCTTTTTATGTCATGCCGAAAGGAAACTATGACTGGTAGGATTTTAATGTTTATAAATATGGCGACGATATGGGCTCAATACATGTTGAAATTTTGGCAGAATAGAACAAAAAACGTAAACTGTTTTGTAGAGCGTTCTTCGTTCTTATTAATCACATGTTTAATATGCGGACAATTTTTCTCATTTTAGTTGTTTTATCACACCATTTCGGCCGTTGTATCCCTCGGCCTTCATCAAGTGAATGTTTATCCGAGTAATCGTCAATGAATTTCGAAATGAAAGTCTGTAGGTTATTCGTATCGACATACATTTGATGAAGGCCGAAAGACACAACTACCGAAATCTTCCGAGCAAACAACAAGATGAGGATAATAGATCACATGTAAATAATGATAATTCTTCATCCCAGAAATTCTAACAGAAGACGATTATGCGATAGTAACAACAAAGATGAGGACAATAGTCCACAAAATAATAATGTAAACATTGGTACCGCCTCATTCCAGAAATTGAAACCTTAGCCGATTTGGTGATAGTAATAACAAAGACGAGGACAACAGTCCGCAATAAAAAATAATATAAATAACGAAAAATTTTCTTACATAAATTTTGACACAAGGCGATCAGATGATAGTAACAACAAAGATGAGGACAATAGTCTAGAAAATAAATGATATAAATAATGATAACTCCTCATTCCAGAAATTTCGACAAGAGGTGATCAGGTGATAGTAACAATAAAGATGAGGACAATAGTCCGTGATATGAATAATGCAAATAATGATAACGTCTTATTCCAGAAATTCTGAGAGAGTTCGATCAGGTGATAGCAATCATAAAATGAGGACATTAACATTTAGTATAATGTAAATAATGATAACTCCATATTCCAGAAATTGTGTATAAATGATAGTAACAATAAAGAATAGGAAAAAGTTTGTAATATAAATAATAATAATTTCTTTTCCAGAAATTCTGACAAAAGGCGATCATTTGATGGGAACAATAATGATGAGGATAGTAGTTCGCAATATAAATAATGTAAATAATAATAATTCCTTTTCCAGAAATTCTGACAGAAGGCGATCATTTGATAGGAACAATAATGATGAGGATATTAGTTCGCAATATAAATAATGTAAATAATGATATCTTCTCTTCCCAGAAATTCTGATAGATTGTTTTTATCACTCTTTAATTGAAGTCCTGAAAAGTGAAATAATTACCAATCAGTCAACTTGTATACACGAAATAAAAATATATCAAAACCTTTGATACTTTTTTTATAATCATTTCACCCCAAGCAAGGTGGTAATTCCACTGGTGCGTATGGGGTTACATAAGAGGAGGGTGAGAAGAGAGAGAGAGAGAGAGAGAGAGAGAGAGAGAGAGAGAGGAACAGGTCACAGGTGGTGTCAGAAAATGGGTAAGAGAAGGATTTCAACACTGGTGTGAAGAGAGCTGCGTGAAAGCAGAATGGAAAGAGAGCAGAACAAGATACAGTGGGTGTCGGGGAAAAGATGAGAGTCAAGGAGATAAGAAATGGCCGTTTACATTGCATTTAAACTCTTTGTGTTTGCAGCCATTAGGAAAGCATGTATACGGAAGGGAGTTCTACGGGCGAGAAGTGCGAGAAAAGAAACTGAGAGTAGAAGTTGTGGTTACATTCTATTGGCTTCACTGTAAAAGGGTTGGACCTAGTTGCCAGTCTAGTAGCTCGAGTAAATTTATGCAGAGTGGGCACCAGGGAGTTAAGCTCGTTGGAGCAGAATCCGTGAAAGTATTTGTAGAAGAGACAGAGAGAAGCCACATCACGCCGGTGAGAAAGTGACTGGATTTGAGTTACGAGGTCGGGATCGTCCAAATTGCAGATTCTCCTCTTGATTTTATCGAAAACCCCGAGATAAATAGCAGGAACACTCGACCAGATGTGACAGCAGTATTCATTGTACGTGCGGATGGCATAATTTCAGACACTGTATTTGCAAATGATTCCGTTGAAAGGCTGGTTTCATCTGTAACTAGTTGCATTATCGAAAAACTAACTAGCTACCAACAGTAAAGATTAAAAAAAAATACTATCTCTCCAAAATAGCATATTTCATATCAGGTACTAATGAATGTATTTGTTTCATTTTTACTTGACAGTTTTAGAGGCCATGTAAACGTATTTTAATTAAACAGATTCATTTCAACGGACTTCTTTTATGAAAGCATATTTTGATAACTTCCTTGCCTTGCCTTTTGAGTCTGTTAAATGCGAACAGATTGATATTTTCTTGTAATTCTCTGTTTCATAAGATGCCTGCTTTACTTTGACGGATAGAGCTTTTTCTTTTTATCGTATTTGAGAGCAATCACGATTTGCATTGTGGCAGAATGACGCAACGGACGTGACTGAACAAATGATATTCATTTACCATATGTGGACGTTGCTCGCAAATCCATGCCAGTAATTTGTTGTTTTTTGACATTGTGTTCTATGGCACAACTTTACCGGCTTAAAGTAGTTCATGCTTGTAAATAAAGCTCTGAGAAACGGGTGTGAGGCACATACAAATAAGCGAACACACACACACACACACATTGATTTTCTAAGCATAGCTTAATGTGGCTCAAAGCCGAAAGCACTCGGTGAGGATCGAACTGATAATTTAGTAGTAACTCGACTATATTCTGTAAAAAACGGTTTAATTTCTATTTTTGTCTTCAGAAATTGAATTAAATCAACTTTACAGTGTTAGCTGCTTGTGGTAAGTCAACTGGGATTCAGTCCATTTTTCAGTCTGTTTTTGTGAAATTTCTTGAAATTATTTTATTTATTTCGTCTTTTGGCCGTCTTTGTTTTTTGTTTTTTTTTTTTTTTTTTTTCGTCACTTAATTTGTGTAAATAATTTTGCTATTCAAGGGTATTTTCGACTAATGATAAATAGCATCACGGTTCAATTATTTCCATTAGTTTTGTCTTGTAGAAGATTTAAATTTCTGTCTTCGAGAGATTGAATTCTTAACGGCTTGGCAAGCGAACGCAAGCAACATAACTCGACTATATTCTGTAAAAAACGGTTTAATTTCTATTTTTGTCTTCAGAAATTGAATTAAATCAACTTTACAGTGTTAGCTGCTTGTGGTAAGTCAACTGGGATTCAGTCCATTTTTCAGTCTGTTTTTGTGAAATTTCTTGAAATTATTTTATTTATTTCGTCTTTTGGCCGTCTTTGTTTTTTGTTTTTTTTTTTTTTTTTTCGTCACTTAATTTGTGTAAATAATTTTGCTATTCAAGGGTATTTTCGACTAATGATAAATAGCATCACGGTTCAATTATTTCCATTAGTTTTGTCTTGTAGAAGATTTAAATTTCTGTCTTCGAGAGATTGAATTCTTAACGGCTTGGCAAGCGAACGCAAGCAACATAACTCGACTATATTCTGTAAAAAACGGTTTAATTTCTATTTTTGTCTTCAGAAATTGAATTAAATCAACTTTACAGTGTTAGCTGCTTGTGGTAAGTCAACTGGGATTCAGTCCATTTTTCAGTCTGTTTTTGTGAAATTTCTTGAAATTATTTTATTTATTTCGTCTTTTGGCCGTCTTTGTTTTTTGTTTTTTTTTTTTTTTTTTTCGTCACTTAATTTGTGTAAATAATTTTGCTATTCAAGGGTATTTTCGACTAATGATAAATAGCATCACGGTTCAATTATTTCCATTAGTTTTGTCTTGTAGAAGATTTAAATTTCTGTCTTCGAGAGATTGAATTCTTAACGGCTTGGCAAGCGAACGCAAGCAACATAACTCGACTATATTCTGTAAAAAACGGTTTAATTTCTATTTTTGTCTTCAGAAATTGAATTAAATCAACTTTACAGTGTTAGCTGCTTGTGGTAAGTCAACTGGGATTCAGTCCATTTTTCAGTCTGTTTTTGTGAAATTTCTTGAAATTATTTTATTTATTTCGTCTTTTGGCCGTCTTTGTTTTTTGTTTTTTTTTTTTTTTTTTTTTTCGTCACTTAATTTGTGTAAATAATTTTGCTATTCAAGGGTATTTTCGACTTTTACTAAGTTAAAACTTTGTAAGCCTCAGTCACTTTTTCCTTTTTTTTTTTTTTTTTTTTTTTTTTTTTAATTGGAGTAGATAGTTTCTACTATCGCCCGGTCTCACACTCCACCCCCTTCTTTTGAATGAGTTTAGAGGTGATCACCTTGTTTCTTGTTTAGGAAGGGGTTTCCGGTTCATCCCCTTTCTCTGGTCTTGGTGTTAGTTCAGCTGGAAGCTCTTTGCAGTTACGGAGTATGGTGGCAACGTCTTTACATTCTGAGGGTACCGGGTTGGCAGTTTCCTGGTTGCTGCTTCCGACTGGTAGTTAGGAGCCCGAACTCTTGCGTAGCGTCTTGAGAGGCTGCTCTGATCAACAGTTGAATAATACCGGGGTTCTTGTAGTGCCATATCGCGCATGGACGGGCGTCCCTGCATGAACGTTCGGTGGGCAACCCCGAGGCCACATTATGTTGTAGGCCGCGCCAGTCTCCATCCTTCACAAGTTGCAAATGATTGACCGACTGATTCTATTCTAAGACCACTCCTTCACTGAATTACTATGGAAAAAAGCAAACATAATAACAAAACTAAACCAGCTCATTTGAAAACGCCCAAACCTGTCTGCATCTCTTTCACTAACATTCGCGGCATCCGCACCAACTTCCCCAGCGTAGATTCTTTCCTCCATAATAACTCACCTGATATATTAGCCCTATGTGAAACTAATCTTAACCCTTCTATCCCCTCATCTGAGTTCTGCGTTCCTGGCTACCTTCCCCTCTTCAGGAAGGACTCCAATGTTCATATGCATGGGCTTGGTGTCTATGTCAGCGAACACCTTCCTTTAGCTAGGGTGTCATCTTTTGAATCCCTAGATCATTCTTTCATGTGCTTCCGCCTCTCACTTCTCAGCTCGATTAGCTATCTCTTCTTTCTGTACCGCTCTCCTTCCTCCCCTGACTGTTCGTTACTTGACATCATTTCTGACAATATTGACAAAGCCATTTCTTCCCATCCCTCTGCCCATGTATTCGTGTTTGGTGACTTTAACGCCCACCACACCAAGTGGCTGAAGAACGCTGTCACTGACCCTGCTGGTGTCCACACCATGAACTTTTCAATCACCCAATCCCTTACGCAAGTAGTGGACTTCCCCACGCGTTTCTCCGACAACCCTAACGGAAGCAACTCACTTCTAGACCTCTGCTTCACTTCCATCCCAGACTCTTGCACTACCAGACAACTCTGCCCTCTTGGAAACTCTGACCACACTGTAGTGTCCGTCAATATTTCACTCCACTCCCGCCCGACCCATGAAACACAGACAAGTAGAATATCATACTGCTATCAAAGAGCAGACTGGGATTCGTTCCGAGACTTCCTCTGTGACATCCCTTGGAACAACGTCTTTAGTCTTCCCATCGAAGAATGTGCATCCGAGGTCTCCTCCTGGGTTAAGGCTGGCATTGATGCCTTCATCCCTGCTAGGAAATTCCAGCTTAAATCTCATTCGTCTCCATGGTTCTCACCTGCTTGTTCGGCTGCCATTGCCCACCGGAATCATTTCTTCCGACTTTATCGTAACTATGCGTCGGAAGAAAACAGGCGCCTTTTCACTTCAGCTCGTAATAAGTGTAAAAGGGTACTTAACGAAGCTAAGATGTTGTTTGCTGCCAGAATGAAGCAACGCATAGCATGCTCTAAATTCGGCTCTAAAGACTACTGGCGACTCTGTAAAAGAGTACTTAACAAGAGCAAGTCCACAATACCCCCGCTAATCAATAAATTTGAGGTCCTCACCTCCCCAGCAGATAAGGCTGAATGTTTTGCCCGCAGATTCTCGAACAATTCGAGTCTGGACTCGTCTGGAGTCTTTACACCCGATTTCTCACCTAGAACCGAGGCACAACTGAATGATGTCCACATTACACCTTCGCTTGTCTCTAAGATAATCTTAAAACTTGACCCTCACAAAGCGAGCGGTGGTGACGGAATCCCAACCATAGTCTTAAAGAAATGTGCCCCTGAACTCTCCTCTATCCTTTCTAAGCTCTACAACCTCTGCCTATCTGCTTCCTGCTTTCCTGCCTGTTGGAAATCTTCCTCTATAGTTCCCATATTTAAAAACACTGGAGAACCCTCTGACCCTGCAAATTACCGCCCTATCAGCCTTCTTCCGATCTTTGGCAAAGTGTTCGAAGCCATTATCAACGCCGAGGTGGTTCAGCATCTCACAGCACACAGGCTCCTCTCGGACAAGCAATATGGTTTCCGCTTCACCAGGTCTACTGCTGATATGCTAACGACCATCACCGAGTACATATACCAGGCACTCGACAGGAATGGCGAAGCTCGAACCGTTGCATTGGATATATCTAAGGCGTTCGACAGAGTTTGGCATGCTGGCCTTCTATGTAAACTGCGGAGCTATGGTATAACTGGACATTTGTTTGAACTAATCCAGTCATTCCTCTCTAACCGCACAATGAAAGTGGTATTAAACGGACATGCCTCTCAGAACTACCATACAAACGCAGGTGTCCCCCAAGGCTCCATCTTAGGTCCTACACTCTTCCTGATATATATTAATGATCTCCCTGATTCCATAAGAACCCAAATAGGTTTGTACGCCGATGACACCACAGTTTACTCTCGCCTCCAACAAAAATCTGGTGTAGGCGTCAAAGCTAAACTTGCAGCCGAGATTGAAAAAGACCTCCAATCCATATTGGACTGGGGTAAGAAATGGCTAGTAAATTTTAATGCTTCTAAAACGAAGCTACTGTCAATTAACCATCATCGACAATCTCACCTACCTCCCATTAGCATGGACCAGGCTTGCCTCCCAGAGAGTAAAACACTACGCCTCCTTGGTCTCACACTTTCAGCGGACCTCAAATGGAATGACTATATCGAATCCATTGCTAAATCCGCTGCTATGAAAGTCGGTTCTCTGTGTAGGGCCCGGAAGTTTTTTCCGTCTAAATCTATCCTGCACATTTACAAATCTACCATCCGCCCGTGCATTGAATACTGCTGCCATATCTGGTCGGGTGCCCCTGCTGTTCTCCTCGGGCTTCTCGATAAGGTTCAGAGGAGGGTCTGTAATGTGATAGATACCGACTTGGCAGACCGCCTGCAGTCTCTCTCCCACCGGCGAGACGTGGCTTCGCTGTGTCTCTTCTATAAATACTTTCACGGCTTCTGCTCCGATGAACTTAGATCACTGGTGCCCCCTAAATACGAATTTGCACGAGATACTAGATTAGCAACTAGATCCCACCCTTTTACAGTGAAATCGATAAAATGCAGCCGTAACTTCTACTCCAACAGTTTCTTTCCTCGCACTTCCCAACTGTGGAATTCTCTTCCAAACGATTGCTTCCCCGACGGCTACAATCTCCAGGAGTTTAAATGTAAGGTCAATAGACACCTCCTAACACACTAACCTGCTCCCATTCTATCAAACACTCTTCCCATCTGCCCGACACTTATCCTTGCTATCCTTACTCATCTATCACCTTTCTCCTGACATTCCCTATGTCTATCCACTCCTTCTCTTTACCTTCCCCTATGTAGCCCCATGCGCAATAGTGGCAGTGGAATGCCTTGCTTGGGGTGAGATGATTAAAAAAAAAAAAAAAAAACTGATCAAGTAAGACAAAATTGTAGGTGTAATGGTTAGCAAGTTTTCCTTGCCAGATCATGGACGATTGAGTAATGAGATCTATCTCCGCTAGGTGCTCCACACTTTTGGTTCTATGTCACATGTAGGTTACGCTTAGAAAATCACAAATATACCACATCGGGATGTTCAATAGTTTAGATGCGGCCACAAGTAGCACCCGGTGTGAAAAGAACAAACTAATCAGTTCTAATTGATCTAATGAAACAGAACCAATACACCAGCAACGTCAAAGTGCCCCCCACTCTCTCTCTCTTTCTCTCTCTCCCTCCCTCCCTCTCTCTCTCTCTCTCTATATATATATATATATATATGTATTCCATTGTGCAGCTTAATTGAAGCTAAACGAATAATGTGTCCCTAGGAACTTTCCCTGATAACGTATACGTGGTTTCTTTTTTTTTCTTTTTTGACTTCCGACGGCATTTTCTTTTGCGCTTTAGACTGATGCATCCAGTTTGTTTCTTCGCCTCGATGACACGACTGACAGCAGTAATGATAACACCAATAATATACGCGATCTCTATGTAAGGCTTGCCAGTGTGTTCATGCATCGTTACAATTCTTTGGAGTAACGTCTATTGCAGACAACTAATCGACAGTCGAGACAATAGTGTCCGAACTTGATAAAAATCTGATGCAATCACGGACGACGCAATACTTTTCAATGTCAAACAAATTTCATCAAATAACCCGAAAATAGATTCATATTATTGCATACGGGTGCAAATAATTTAATCTGAGAAAAAAATAGAAATACATTACACCCTGTCACTACAGTGGGTTTAAAACTGACCGTATGGTGAAAGAAAGGAAACTAAAGCAGTTGTTTCAATTAATTTGCACATGGGTGAATATATATATATATCTATATCTATATATATATATTCACCCGGTCGGGTTTCAATCCCGGCTAAGAAAGCAATCGGAGTCTAACCATACTGATGAGCTGTGATACCGCGAAACAGATCTGTCTGCGGATGACAATATATAATGATCTAGTTTTTGGTCATAATTAAATTAGACCAGTATATAGTTGTATTAAAAAGTGTTCAATACAATGATATTGTAGAACTTTTGAATATGTTTCATTTGTAAACGAGTTATTACGCAACCCAGGTTTCTACCTTTCAGTGTATTCAGACTATTTTCAAAAAGTAACTGTAAGTCACCTGACAACAAAATATTGCAGCTAAAAATAAAATTTGAATTATTTTTAACTGCAATATTTTAAGTAAGAAATGTCGTATTATTATTTTCAAAAGAATATCTTGTCCTTTACATTTCTAGATTTAATAACTTCTCCTGTTCTTTTCAGAGTTAATATAATCTTAAGAATATTACTTTTCATGCGCGCATATTTCCATGTAATTCATGATTTTTCCAGACATTGTTATTAATTTAATATAAATTAAATGCTGAAAACCGCATTCAAAAATATAAAAAAATTATATGGAATTGATAAAAAAAGAAAAAAAAAACAATAAAAAGTTTGATAATTTATAATTAATTCTGATAACCAATTTTGATAAAATGATAAGTGATAAGCAAAGTTTGATTGACTAAAATGATAAAAAATATCATCAGAATTTAAATGTTGAAAACCGCATGCAAAAATATTAATAAGAGAAAAATGAACACATCATTCAATAAATCCCGGGCCTAACTAATAAAAAACAACTTTTAGGCAAAATTCAAACTTATTCATCAAAATAATCTCTTTCTAGGGTGAAAACACTGATTCCAACACTTCTCTAACAATTCGATGCCTTTTTTGTAGCTCGATTTGTCTTTGGCCTCAAAATACGCCTAAGTTTCCGATATCACTTCTTCATTGAAGCCAAATCTCTTTCCCTGGAGCATTCTCTTGAGATTTGCAAACAGCCAATAGTCGCTGGAGGCCATATCTAGGGAATAGGGTGGATGCGGAAGCAATTCAATGTAGGTTTGCCATCGTTACGATCGTCTTGTAACACAGTGCGTTGTCTTGAAGAAAGATCACTTTTTTCTTCTTCATTGTGACCGATTTTGTCGAGTTTTTCCTTCAAACTCACCAATAATACTATATAATATTCGCTATTGATGGTTCTTCCTTTCTCAAGGTAATTGATGAACAAAATACCTGTCGCATCCCAAAATACTGAAGTCGCGTTGGGCAGCTTTCACCTGCTGCTGTTCACTCAGCTGACTGCTGATTTGACAACGGAGTGAAGTGGTCGATCCATGTTTCATCCATTGTTATGTATTTACGCAAAAATTCCTTCTTGCTGCGTTGAAACAGTTGCAAACAACGCTCTGAATACTCGACGCGTTGTTGTTTTTGATCGACTAAGCAAACGCGGCATCGACTTTGAATACAGCTTTCTCATTGACAAATCTTCATGCAAAATGGTGAATACACTGCCTTCTGATATGTTCAACTCCTCTGCTATCACACGCAACTGCAATTTAAGATCGGCCAAAACAAGTCTTTTGAATTTTTTGGTGTTTTCTGATCGTTCAGCATCATTTGTGTCTGTACGACCGCTTTTAAAGTCAGCATACAAACTCTTAATCGGAACAGAGTTAGAATATCACTTATCAAGCCATCGCTTGAACTGTATTTTCCCCATCAGAAAACAATGCCTTAACAAAACACGAAATTCAGGTTTTTCTATTGTTTTGAAAATTTGCAACAGTATCTTTACTTAACTGCAATTTGTAAATTTGTAAATTATTAATCTGATTGGGGCCAAATTTTGTCAAATGCCATTTGAAGGTTAATAAAAGTCATATAGATTTTTTCTTAGTGGCGCCATCTATATGTCAGGCCCGGGACTTATTTAGTGATGTGTTATAAAGAATAAGATTTATTATAAGAAGTGTTAGTCACTCACTTATGTACTTATGTAGTTAATCTCCCTTTTCGGACTTCACATATTTTGATGTAACTGTTTTCAATGAACCAAATTTTTTTTCTCAAAATGTAGCTAAGGCGGTGTCCTATCTAACTCTGTAAACTGTTTGAAATTTGGTTGAGAACTGAATTAGTGGTCAAGTTTAAAAGTTGCTTAACTTCACTCAATGTCGGTCTTAAGAATATATTCAACCACTGCCGGGGTTGAATGATAAATATATATATATATATTTCAAAAAAAGTTTCCGGCCTCTAAAATTGTATTATACTCAATACTTATATATATAAGAACTATGTTACTTTCAAAATTTATTTATTGACTTAAAAGTTTGCTTCATGCTTGTATACATTATTTCGCTACAAATTTAAATCTTTTTATCATTCAGATACATTCATTATTTTATTATTTCTATCGCTATATTGATATGGAGCACTTTACGACAAAAATTATATAATGTCGAGAGCGGGCAATTTAATTTTATTAGAGACAAAATCTTAGAGACAGGTCTGGTTATATATACGTCGAAGGCTGACAATATTATTTTCGAAAACACGCTTAACTTCAGCAGCAAAAGCGTTCGTGTCATTTTTGACGCTACCACTCAATTATTAATATTAATAAAGAATAATCAATCCGAATGTGGCAACATTTCTTTTTTTATATTATGGTTTTTGCGTTATCTTCTGATGTGAGTTTTGCCTTCTGGTTAGCTGTTTGTGAGATGTTGGTCAGTTCCCATGAGTGCAAAATGTCGGCTCTCTTCACTCGATTTTTGTGTAGTTGTTTCTGTATAATCTATTTTGTGGCAATTAACCACTGAATGTCAGCTGGAACCTGGCCGATAAATACACAACGGACATCGTAGAAATCTGATTTTGATAATAGCATTCAAAATGAAATTGATGCATGTAGTGGCAAACCCCAAATTATGAGCAAATTCTAAATTATGAGCAAATCCAAAATTATAGGAAATTTATCACTTCCCCGATCCCGACATGTGTATCTTCTTTTCTTTTTCGAGGGAGAGGGTTCATATCCATTTTCAATAATCGAATTTTCTCCAGTAAGGGAAATGATAGTAAGTAAACAATCAGCAACAATTTAGTTTAATAGAAAGATTGTTTTTCAGAAGTCTGTTTCTTTTACAATTAAGTATCAATGTTTTATAAAAGATGAATCAGATGTTTGGTTAGTTGTTGGTTGGTTTCGTTTAGTAGCATATAAACCTCTATGAGTTATTCAATGCTGAAATGTAAATACTTTCTACGCAATTTTATTTTATTTTTTTTAGAGATAATAATAGTTTTAGCAATTCAATTTTTACTAACTAACCCATAGCGTGGGAAGAATCCAATGGTATTTACGGGCAAATAATTTTAATGAACTCAACTGGAATTGAATTTGTTCTCTGATTAAAAATTTCGAGCCATTATTCATTACATCACTTGTGCATCCAAGTATGCAGTACCTGGTATTCCCAAGTGATTATCCTTCTAAATAGTGACCACGTTCGACATTGCTTAACTCTGGTAATCGAACGGGAACCAGTGCTTCAACGTAAGCCAGTCATGTTTAGATTTCTTGGATGAGGAGTTATCATTATTTAAATTCAAACTAATGTCTTCATCTTTGTTGTTATAATGTTTCGGCCGTTGTGCCCTATAGCCTTCTTCATGTGTTTATCAAGTCAAGTAATCTCCAGGGAATATAAAACTGAACACTTTATTTAATAGACGTAGGTATATTGTTCTAGTTTGGGTGTTCATGTCTTGGGATATTTTGACTTATTCTTCTGGTACAGCTCATTGATTATTCGCTTTGTTTTTACTGAATCTAAATCTGTACTACCTAGCCCAGAGATTGAACTCACAATTACTCTTCCATCAAGTTGACGTACCAACATTATAATCTACACGGCTGCTGTGGATTAAAGGAGGATTATTGTTAATATCATAATATTTCGTCCGTTGTGTCTTCTGGCCTTCTTCAGATACGAGTTAACTCCAAGAAATTTCAAACTGAACCCTTTATTAAATCTACGGGGTTAGATTGTTCTTATTCTGCTACTGTCTATGTCTTGGCATATGTCGCCTTATTCTTCTTCTAGTGTTCAGTGATTCAGTCAGTTAAGTGCTATACGTGATATAAGCTTCGACGATAATGTCTCGAAAGAGACATGACTGACTGGGCAGAAGATTGTCCCTCAGTAGGTTGCCATTAGTTTCTGCGGTAGACGGGTTGCCAACCAAAACTATAGAATCCAATATGACCTGTTATTTAACTCATAACTGGATGTAAGAGACTGATTAATACCTTTACCAAGGATATATGCGCGTAAGTGAATGCAAGGAATTCAGTTGGAATTCGAACTCTGTTCCCCAATTTGTAATTCCGAGTCGATATCCACTGCACCAGAACGCACATCCTATCAGTGATTATTCGCTCTATTTCCACTAAATCTATGTCTAGTACAGGCATAACGCAGGGATTGAACTCGTAATTACTATTCCACTAAATGTACGTACCAACGCTTTAATCCATGAGGCTGTTGCCCTACATGAACAGCAGGACGAGAACAACCGAACCTTTCTGATAGACCGCAATGAAAGGGTTCACTCATAAATTCTCTGAAGATTACCCGGTTCGACAGTCACCTGAAGATGGTCGTGGACCACAACGGCTATAACGTTTGGAGGCTAATGGTAACCGAGAACTGAAATCATTCAGAATTCCTTGACCGAAAAGTTAATGTTACATACGATTGATATTAACACAACCTTGAAATAAACAAAAAAAAAAAAAAAGAAAAGAAATAGTTTTCATGATATTACTCCGCTAACTCTTATCTTATTTTCTGTTGCTGCAAGTTTCCTTTCTAACCTTTTGCTTAAAGTTGTGTGGAGAGATAAACGTCATGATTATACCTTTATTTTTTCTTCCACTTACATTTGCAACTCATTTATTACACTGGGGCTAGAAATCTTCCAAAAGCGTAGAAACAAAGTTCTAGAATGTTACGTGATATCTGTCCTCTTGCCGGACAATATTCTCGATGATGAAGAAGAAACTTGAATGTACAGAAAGATGCTGAGGATACCAAAGACAGAAGATGTGAGAAAATGAAAACGAAAAGGACACATATTGAACATCAGGAAGAGGCGGTTGTTATTTCTGGGGCACGTAATAATGAGGAAGGGAACTTGTAAAATTTGATACTAACGGGACAGATTAAGGAAAGAGTGACAAAGTGAAGCGGTGACCTGTTACTTCTGTCCTGAATGCAATCTGATTATGCCTAGCGTTGAAATTCGTCAACATACACTTCGCTACGCGTTCTTAGACCGAATCTGTTCGCAATTAGATGGGAATGGCTAATTCTAGAAGAAGACGCCAGTAAGAACTCCCTATTCATGAGAAGTGTGTGCACTCTTGCGAGGAGGCCCCACCGTTTAACTATCGTGTGCTTCAATTACGTGAATGGCGGTTAGCTCTCAAGTTCATCTTACGTGCAACGGATAGTTTTTCCGACGTCCAGGTGTTTTATCGTAAGTCACTATATCAGCTGTTAGTGAGGGGTCCTTTCAAAATGGTCTAATTGGCGAGCTCAGTTTAACGAACAGAAGACTTGCTCGATATGGCCTTGGACGCTTGAGTTGAAACACCCTAGTAACTGGTGAGACGAAATGCCCTCTAGATTGGTAAAAACCTTCTTCAACGGGATGGGAAATTCTTCCAACTGCGGTGATTATGGTTAGCATGCTATGCAGAAAATTATTTCTGTTTGTAGCGATGTGGTAACGCCGTTGACTAATGCTATATACTTGTTCTTGTGTTTTTTAAGTGTTATGTAGTTGTGATATGGACAACGCGACAAAAGAAATTCTATGGAGACTAGAAGTTTACCTCTTCCTAACTGATTCTTTAAGCATCTCCCTCCATCAGAATTTTGCAAAAGGTGGATGAGTCTTGCGTGTCTCTGTTAAGTGAAAAGAGCTGACAGATAGGTATAACGGGAGCCCTGTATTAAACATTGGCAACCCGACTAAAAATAGAAAAATGTAGGCTGTTTTTTACGTCAAGTCAACTTAGCTATTAGATTTATGCTCTTTGGCCCCTTTTATTTTTGTCCCCATTTCTTTAGCTTAATTCACTATTCTTTTCCCCGCTAGGTGACCAGAAATGTCAGTTCTCTGGTGGAAGTTGGACCTTCTTCGTCTTTATTTGGGCGTGTTGTTGGTTGAATGATTATTTATTATTTATCAAAGTCTCGCCATAATTTTGTCGTTTTAACGTCTGCCACGATCAACACTAACACCATTTTGTTTAGTTTCATGAATATATAGAATTATGAATATTGTAAATTTTCATTGGGATTTTCATTTTTAAATGTTTTTAATCTATCCCCCCACACACAGACAAATTGTACATATGGGGATTAATTAGGACCTCATAAAGATTTTGCGGTAGTATTGTGCTGGTAATAAGAATGATAAGTAAGAATGTGGTTATTTTGGTGCAAAGAATATTGCATAGTTTGTTTTGGTCAGTGATTGTAGCTAGATAAGTTTAAGATCTGATGTCCAGCCTTCTTCATCCCCACTTTGGACTTGTGCCACATTTTTTCAGGAATAAATGTTAGTTTATTAAAGTTTACCGTTAAACTAATACGTATTGTCTTAAACAATACTCCTAAAGTTTGGTTTTTATTGAATTTTTTGCACCCTTTTTAAAATATGAATTTTAAATCAAAATTTGTTTGCCTTGATTCGCAACAATCCGAACAATCAGAATGAAAAATTACCAAAAATCAGGGAATTGTCCAAATTCCGTAAGTGCTGAAGATATTCGAGATGCTTACAAGAAATATTTTACAATTAACAACAACAACAACAACAACAACAACAAAAACATATCTGTTTTTGGTTTGTCTATTGTAACGGAGATCCCAAACATAGAAATAGCGTACTTGTGTCGCCCACATTTGGGGCGATCACAAAGGTCAACCCAATCGGAGTGCAATGGTCTTGGTCTGAGAGAATTTGGTGTGAATTTTAGTAAAGAAAAATTATTTTTATTTTGGGGTGAATTAACAGAAAAAGATCCATACGGTGAAATATAATGAAGGTTTATCTGTTGTATTTAGTTCCTCATTCATAGTTTAATAACAGAAAAAAGTACAGCATTTTTCTTTTTTGTTTAAATACTGATCTTGTGATTTTTTATACAAAGAGAAGTCTTTGCTTTATTGAATTTACCTTGTTTTTTTAAGAGAATAATTTGTTTCTTTGAAAAATGTCCTGTATGTTTTTTGTTAATATATTTAAATTATATGTATATACATTTTTCCCTTAGAACTGAGAAAAACAAATGAAGAATATTTAGCGGTGGAAAATAGAAAAGAAAGTTTAAAAATCTACCATACGTCCAAGTCAAAACCAATGTCAACCAATCAGAAACAGCAAAAGTGTAGACAAGGTTTAAAAGTTTTTGTTCGACAAGAAATAGAAAAATAAATAAATACAAGAACGCTGTAAGAATTTGCCACCTGATTTGTAGCAATATATATATATATATATATATATATATATATATATATATATATATATATATCTGTGTGTGTTTATGTGTGTGTTCACATACATTCGCGCGCATGCCAACTGAATGATGCATTTGCTTATCTACAGACTTACAAGTGCTACATCATTAAATAATCAATATTTTTTTTAAAGGTTCACATGTACTAGGGAACAGATTTGGCTTCGTAAAAAGCCGAAAACATTTTTTATCTCGCATAAATAAGTATAGATAATGGAGAAAAGTCTATATGTCGATGACGTCATAGAAATTACTGTTACTTGACTTTTGGTTTCAAAAAGGAAGAACCGTTTTTTTCTCAAGATGGTCGAGTGATCTCACGGATTTTTTCCAGGTCACATCCAAATGTTTTTCATTCCCTAACAAGATTTCTTCTTGCCGATACTTAAAACCAAACAACTGTGCTCTCTCAACTAAAAGATTCACAGATAATATTAATTATGTAAAATATTAATACATCATCATCATTATTGTCATCATAGCGTACCGATTACAAGGATCCTCACGAACATTCTTTTTGATCGTTGAAGATCCATCACCACACTTATGTTTTCGGCTTGCCATCCTGTTTTTTTAACATACTTCCTGAATGTGCATTTTGAATAAAAAATCAGTAAACCTTTGTCTGTTCTTTAATTTATACAATAGAATATCACTCGTTCCTCTGGAAATGTGCAAAAATATTCTTCTCTACCGAACAACTTGTGAAATGAGTAGTTAATAACAATACAGCTGTTTGCCTATATTTTTTTAATGGATGATTTTCGCTTTCTTCCATACATGCAGGGTGCGATGGGTAAATTGTTCCCACCTTGTATGTATAATTTTGCGCATGCGCGTTGTTTTAGATTTTATCGACTACACAATATAGTATGGTCAGTTGGACACCGTCTGCTAGGAAAAAAGAAGCCATTACGCAATCCACTCCGCCAGAAATTTGAAACGATATGCTGTACTGCTTGTTGTTCACGTCGGAAGTTCTAATACGAAAATTTAAGAGTGATTGGATGTCAATCAGAGGACAGTGAAGAGGATTTGGAAAAAGTTGAGGCTCATGATGATTACGAAGAGTTTTTAGGTAATCACTAGTAATGGCAACGTTATACCGCCATTCATCTTTCCAAAGGGCCCCAAACTCCACACGGAGGCCTACATCAAATGTCTTGAGAAGGTAGTGCTGCCGTGGCTCCAGTACGCTAATTCCCTTGACTGCAACCCCCTTGATTATTTATGTGTGAGGCTCAGTTGAGCGAGACACCAATAAAACACCTTGTAACACCAAAGAAGAACTGAAGACAAGGATTATGCCAGCATTCACGAAGAAGGAGCTTAAAGAAGGAAACCGTATCGAAGAGATATATGATAATTTAAAGTCGTCTGGAAGGTTGTGGTTGGAGCCAATGGCGATTTTATTGAATAAATTTACTATTTGGTATTCCAAGATAGCCTTGTGTAATTTTGGTAAATATATCTGTTAAAACGAGACGCCGGTATTATTTTCATTTTTGCATAATTTCGAGGACAATTTATACATCGCATGCTGTAATTTTTCTAATAATTTTTCTATGTTTATACAGTAATAGCAAAACAGCGGTAATTTTTTAGAGGTTTCGTTTTATTTAATTCGGTGAAGCAGATTTCTTGATAATTGTCAGTTTACCCATCAGCATTCCTGTGGGAATGTTAATTCCAAAAACGATGAATTGATCGACAATTTTTAATGACTTGCCTGACAGAAAATTGATGGATTCATATTGATTAGAACGTAGGGACTCTGTTTTGTCTTCATCTACATAAAGATAAATTCATCTTGCTTCCGTCTTTAGACTGTGCTATTGCGTTGCAAGCCCATGCTAAGTTATCTGCAGAATATAAGAGCGTCTATGTAATATGCACTTGTAATAGTTTTTGTAAATGTCTTTTGTTTCTTGCTTCTTTGGAATTGATTTCATATTTCAGTGCATAATCGAGACGTATTATCAAGACTTGGGTTGTGATTGGGCCACCTTGCAAGACACAAGCAGCGATGGCAAAGAATCCGGTCTTTCCACTGGAAGACCATGGCTTTTGTCTTATTACCTCCACTAAGTTTTGATACCTAAGTTTTAAAATGAATTTTTAAAAATGAAAAAAATGTTCTTATTTTAGATTTAATTGAAAGCTAGAGAGATAAAATTTACTATTTCGAGTAAGCAAAATAATTTGTGGTATATTTCAAACAGAAATTATATTAAATAAAATCGATTTTTTCCAGCAAAAATTGATAAAATCGGCCATTTTGACACATTTGTAAACAACTGTTAATACTCAGTTTTAAAAATCTTGCAAAAATATAATATATTTGTTTCGTAAAGTCATATATACTAGAAACGACGCCTTCGAAGAATAGTCAAACCTTTTTCTTTTCTTTCTCGAATGTTTATGTATCCATATAAATATTATTTTTATAACGTCACGTGATCTCAACAGCACGCTTCTTCTAATTGCATGAAAGCGAGGTAAAAAAAATGTTTGTTCTCTGGCGAGGCGGGCTCAAACTCAAATGCCGGCAGCGACACTTTATTCATATATGACATATCACTTTTGGTATGACTTTCTTTGGAGTCTATATTACTTCAGCTTTGATTCAATATTTAAAAATTATGTTGTTGCTCTTTTTCTCTTACCAGAAAACCTTGGTTCAACAATTTATGATGGCATGAATACGTCAAACGTGTCATACAATATTTCCATAGGTACCTCTTCTCGGAAATTTCCTAAATCAGTGAATCTTAGTTTTAACTGATTAAGGGTTACCTTTATCTCTGTATCATGTATATCATTTTGCCGGTGTTTTTTATAACTCCATCTTCCCAGAATTCTTTTCCACGTTGATACATTTTAAGAAACCCCTTTTCTCTAGGTTTGAAGTATTTACTTATATTGTTATTTTTGGATGCTCTCGCCTTACGTTCTGGTAATCATTTATTAAAAAACAGACTTAATCTTCCTGGTGAACATCAATTCTGCAGGCGATATTCTAGACACGCTGTTTGGGTTTGGTATTATTCTGAAAAGACAGAAATTGTTGTTGCATCACTTCATCTGACTTCACTAGACTTGGTAACGGGTAGTTATATTGTTTCCAACTTACATTTAGACCCGTTAAAAATCAGCTCATATGCGGATTTTATTATTTCTTTTTTAACGTAAACTGTTTTGTAAAGCCCATTTGGAATAGTCTATTTCTGATATGACACCTAACTTTTATTTTATCTTTTATTTTTATTTTATTAATTTCTCATTAATTCTAATTTTTATTTTATTAATTCCTTATTAATTGGTTTTAAAGCAACAAAAGTTACATTTCTTTTGGTTTAAATGTCGGTGTTACATTTTCTTTTACTTCAAATTTAGGTTTTCTGTATTTTTTTTTGTCCCTCGACCGTCTGAGAAGTGTTTTGGAAAACACCTTTTTAATTCCTTCTTTAATTTTTCAGTTGCTGTATTAGCACTGGAGATAACAATATTTATTATATTGCAGAAAGAGTTAATTAGGAGGTTCCAAAGATCAAATAATGCAATCCAATCAAATAAATTAGCCGTATTCTTTAATACAAACACCACAACATTTTAATTTTGCCAAAAAAACCCCGCAAAACACACACACACACACACACACACACACACACACACACACACACACACACACACACACAAAACAAAACAAAACAAAACAAAAAAACATGTTACCCATAAAGTTCAATGTTAAGTCTTGTTAATTTTTTCTTCCTGATTTTTTTTTTACTTTAGATCATATATTTACCATGTTCACATTCGTTTTATTTTTATTCCATTTTTTTTTGTATTTGCAAAAAGTACTTTTGTGTCCTAACCCTCCCTCATTCGTAGCAGTTTTTGATCTTAAAAAACAGTTAGTTTTGAAATGCTTACCTCCAGGTAATTAGGTATTGACGGGAATTTATTGTCTGTTTTTTAATGTTCTGTTAAGAGTAAAAAAAAATCTTAGATCTTCAGACACTATTTACTTGTAAAATGTTTCTTTCCTCAATCCTTGCGGTATCGAGTTTTAGATTTACAATACGTTGCTACTCTTCCGCTATTTTCTATGTTAATTTTGGATCCATTTCTAATTAAGCAATTACCCTGAATATTATTTGAGCGTCTTTATTAGAAGTTAAGCCCGGTACAAATATTAGGCATTTAAATAAATACAGAATTAATTATCTTCAACTTCTCGCATTCTCGCTTAACAACTCTTGCATAAGTAACAAAATCGTCTTTATCACACTGACATTGCCAACGTGTATTGAATAATGAGCTCCTATCACCGAAAACTTTCGATAGTATTACTACTCTTTCATCAAAATTTATCTCACCTGGTTTTTTTGGCAAAATGAAATTTTCAGACTTTTCATGTTCAGCAAGTGACAATTTTCTTATTAATAAACAAACTTTCTTTTCATCATTCCAATGCAAACAATTCTTTTTGAAAACCCCTTCATATCTTCCACAATAAGCTGGAAAATTATCTCTTCGTCTGGATTGCATAAAAAATTCGCTAATTGAATTAGAAACAGCATCTGAATTGAATAAATCTGATTTTTTCTTCCGAAGTTTTATTAAATAACAATTCAAACACTTCGGTTGTTGTTGTTGTAATTGTAATTGCTATTCATGTTGTTTTTGTCGCTGCAATTGTTTTTGTTGTTGTTGCTTTCGTAGCGCTAACATTTGAATCATGATAGGTTTTAGTTCTTCCATTTTCCTGCACCCAAATGAATATTTTGTAGGTTAATTTTTGAATAACTTTCTCTGGTTGTTTCTCTGTAGTCCTGCGAATATGACGTCTCTTTGGTGAAGTGATAAATATTAATTGAATATCTTACTATGACGTATAGAATATATTTTTTTTTTGTTTCTTCGCATAAGTTCAAACGAATACTCGTCGCCACTTTTGTAATGTCACATATACGAGAAATAACACCTTTGAGAATACTGTCAGACATTTTTCTTTTCTGATTCAAATACTTTTTATGTACCCATATATATATTATGATTTGCAACATCACTTGATCTTAGCAGCATGAGTTTTCTAATTATATCAAAACGAGGTCGACTATACTTGTTCTTTGGCGATCCGTGTTCAAACTCAAATGTCAGCAGCAACACTTTATTCATATATGACATTCTAAAACCTTATTTGGTGGAAAGTTAGCAAATTTAAAGTTAAAGAAGTCTGATTTGAAACAAATATTACTTTCTTTTGCATAAAATGTTGTAAGCATTTTCTAATCTCGAGTGTTTTTCAGACGAAACAGCATTGCTGATAGCCAATAAAGTTTATAACAGGATTTCTTTTGTAGAGGAGAGACAATCCTTAAAACACGTAAGCTTTTAATGAAAATGTCATGTATGAACGAGCATATTTATAGAAACTAAAACTTTTATGCAAAAAAAAAAAGAAAAAAAAATCAAAATTATTGAAAAAAATATTCGGGGGTATCAAATTCTAATAAGCTTTACAACATATGATTAGTAAATTTAGTTTTACTTAATAACAATATTTCCTAAGAGTTGCACCATTAACACTGAATTTTAAAAGATTTAAGATTGCAAAAAAAATATAAACAAATATTGTAAAAATCATTTTTCATCAATATTTGATTTTCTTTAGATAATATTGTCATATTCCTGCCTCGACAATAACCATTAAGATGATTACACGTCGATTCGGGAACATTTACATTTCCACATCTATGGACAGATACGGGCTACCATGACAAATGAACAATGATAAAAAATGATAAAATAACATTGCTGTTCGATTGATATAATCGAATGGCAATCTTTTCCAGGTCTGCTTCAATACTGACACATGCGCTGACCAACAATCAAGGATGAACGACAAGACGAGATGATTTTAATATAGAAATTTTAATAAGTAATGAAATGTTAAAAAAATTAAGTATGAAAGAATGCCTAATGACCTGAATCTTAAAACTTATATTCGGATTTTTTTTTTAATCATTTCACCCCGAGCAAGGCGGAAACGCCACTGATGTGCAGGGGGCTACATAAATGTAAAAAAAATAATTAGAAAAGAATGAGGAGTACAAACTAGTTAGAAAGGAACAATAGAAAGCTGAGAAAGCAGGTGCGATGACAGATACATAGGTGGAGAGAAGGGGAAGGTTATACGGTGGTGGGGATAGAGCTAGAGTCCAGTGGTTAGTAGATGAGTATTGACTTTGCATTTAAATTTCTGGAGGTTGTAGCCGTCAGGAAAGCAAGAATATGGGAGCGAGTTCCACAGGCGGGAAGTGCGTGAGAAGAAGCCGCAGGAGTAGAATTGTCGTCTGCATTTGGCTAACCTGACTGTGAATGGGTGGGACCCAGTTGCCAGTCTGGTTGCACGAGTAAACACCTGTTGAGAAGGTATCAGTGACTTAAGTTCGTCTGAGCAGAAGCCATGAAAGTATTTATAGAACAGACAAAGGGAGGCCACATTTCGACGATGTGGAAGTGGCAGCAGTCGAGCCGCCAGATCAGGAGCTATCACATTACAGACTCTCCTTTGGAGCCTGTCAAGAACACTGAGGAGAACGGCAGGGGCACCTGACCATAAATGGCAGCAGTACTTTATGCACGGACGGATGCAGGCGAATATGAATGCAAGAGATTAACACAAAATAAAAATGGAGAGAACCATATAATTCATAACACGTGGTATGGTGTATGTGGCAACATAATATTCGTGGAAGTGTATGCGTGTTCTAACCTGGATCTAAGAATATAATAACTTATCCTTCTCTCTTATCTGACTGTCTTTTCTTTTTCTCTCTTCCTCCACTTTCTTTATACAGCTTCGTAGAAGTGTATGCGTGTTCTAACATGGGTCTAAGAATGTAATAACTTATCCTTCTCTCTTATCTTACTGTCTTTTCTTTTCTTTTTCTCTCTTCCTCCACTTTCTTTATACAGCTTCGGGCTCAAACACAGTCCACTTGAAATATATGTAGTTACGACTGTCTCTATTTTCTTTCAGTTAACTGTCGTATTTTCAGCATGCAAATTTCCTGAAATATCTGCATTCTTCTTTCTTCTTTTATTCAAACCAGCGTCGTATTTTCTGTATTCAGATAATTCTGCTTCTTCTTATCTTCAAAATCTCTTCTCTTTATATGTTGACTGTTCTGCATCACTATCTCTCTTTATTTTCTTTTTTCTTTTCTCGATAAACAGCTTGACTTCGCTTTCTTTCTCTTCTCTGAACAAACAGGAATCAGCGCACGAATAATATTGCAGCTTCTTCTTTTATCTTCGTTGCTAGCTCTCTTTCTTTTCTTGATAAACAGCTTTGCTTCGCTTTCTTTCTCTTCTCTGAACAATCCGGAGTTGCTTAAGATGAATAGTTCATTACGCTATTATCTCAAATGCGTTTTTCCCTCATTCATTATTTATCAGCGCCCAGCAAATATGACTTGTTCGTTCAAGATTCAATCTGCAACTGACTTCAAAATCTTGTTTTCCACGTGATGTGATTTTTGGCGCGAATTCTGGTTCCTGCTGTTTCCCAACCTCCATATCTAGCTTCTGTCTATTTCCTGTCTAGACATTTGTTACTAAGGGTATCTGGGTCAACCAACCTTGACTTGCTATTCCAAAACTGACTCTAGGCTTCCACGTGATTATCTCCTTGTTACCACGCGGAGACCAATCTCAATATATGTGTGCAGGTGTGTATGTGGCTATCTATATCCGTAACAATATTTTCTTTAATATATATTATTTTTTAAAACGATTACAAGTTTCTAAGATTAAATGATGTCTTAGTTTTATTCTGTTTTTATTCATTGATTTAGAACAGATTTTCGGTAAGACAGGTTTGATTATGCAAAAAAAAAAAAAAAAAAAATTGGTTTATTTAAATTCTTGAAAGAATTCGGCTTTTAACTAATAAAGCCATGTGAGTTTCTCAAATTTTTACAAAACTAAGTAAAGGAATGAAACACATGTAAAAATTTACCAAGATATTTAAATAATAATTATTAAAAATAATATCATTCATTTGTAAATAAATTCTGAAAATTTTATTAAAATCTAACAATTATTCGACTTTTGTAAGAATTTCCAAATTTATTATGTCTGTCTCCGCAAAAAGAGACTAAAATGTGCTGTAGTAAAAGTTAGCACATCAGCTGACACAAGAAAAACAAATTTTTTAATCAAACTTTCAAATGTTCTAAAAAATCTTGTACCGCTTAATATTTATATGAGTTATAGGGACAAGTTTCTGGAGAAAGCAAATTATCAGTTGTTTTATAAAACAAGACCCCCAGTTAGAGAAAGTCTGCTCTGAATGATAAAATAAAAATGCAATGAATTTCAGATATTTACATAGATGAGTTTTTTCATTGCTTTTATAAATAAGTTATATTATGAAAATATTTTGTCTTTAAGAATGAATTCGGTGTATAATTAATTGTTACAGGTATTGTTTTCATTTTTCTTTAAATTTTAATTTATTCTAATTATAGAATTAATAATTTATAAATTATTAAATCTTTTAAAATTCTGTATTGATTTGTATCGTTTAGGTGATATTGGTAGTAAGTTAAAACTATACTTACTGATGATAAACGGGAAAGCTTACTACTTTTCAGTGACTCCCAGTTTTTTTTTTTAATCATATCACCCCAAGCAAGGCGATAATGCCACTGATGCGCAGGGGGCTACGTAGGAGTAAAAAGATTGGAAAAGAGAAAGCCGGAAACCACATCCAAACCAGGAAACAAGGGATGAGCCTCTTCACCTGTTCAATAGATGTGGGTGGAATGTGAACCGGGCGATAGTTTAGTCTATCTACTCCAATTGAAAAAAAAACAAAAAAAGAGGAAAAGAGTGAAAAGATTCGAAAAGAGAAAGCCGGAAACCATATCCTAAACAAGGAACAAGGGATGAGCCTCTTCAACTGTTCAATAGACGTGGGTGGAGTGTGAACCGGGCGATAGTTTAGTCTATCTACTCCAATTGAGAAAAAAAAAAGGAAACGAGTGAAAAGATTGGAAAAGAGAAATCCGGAAACCACATCCTAAACAAGGAACATAGGATGAGCCTCTTCACCTGTTCAATAGGCGTGGGTAGAGTGTGAACCGGGCGATTTTAAAATGAAGTTTGAATTTTTCTGTATGTGCATAAACGTGACGGTGTTTGTAAATACGGATGTTATACACGAAACTATCAGAAAAGACGAGCAATAACTATAGTAAATTTAACGCAAAATGACCTAAAATTCAATAAAACATTTGATTAGTTAGAATTTTGATTTAAATTTTAAGAATACTAGGGAGTAGTATAGAAAAAAAGATTAATTTTTTATCAATCGAACTCTCAACACCTCATTATAACACCAAATATAATATTAACTTGATTTTCTGCGATATTTTATTCTAAAGGTAAGTAATATTTGTTTCAAATTAGATTATTTCTGAAACAGCTAATCTTCAAATAAAGTTTCAGAAAAGTATATTTCATCTTCGAAAATTACGTTGGAAAATCAGTTATAAATCGCCTAAAGATACCGAAAGGTTGAAACCTAGGTTGCGGAAATAACACATTTCCAAATTAAAAATATTCAAAAGTTCTACAATATAAATGTATTGAACACTTTTTAATACAACCGAGTACTGGTCTAATTTAATTATGACCAAAATCTAATTATATATAAATTATTTTGGACAGTATTTTTACCGATACTCGTATTTAAGTAGACACTCTATTTTTAATTAAACTATTTTATATTTATACCTACCGGACTGATTATTTCACGATAAATTTTTATGACGAAAATGTGTGCTACCCAGCAGGATTCGAACCTGCGACCCCTATTGCATAGGGGAAGTATACCATTTGGTCTGGTACCGTCCTGACCACTCGACCATGGATAGCCTCTTGATCAGACGAAGTTTTTATCATGCTTATATAACACAATTTTCGATCTATCGTAAACAAACCATATCTGCTCTGTAGTGTATCGTAATGTCAAACAAATGTAAACATGTTACGGAAATTAACGAAATTTAACGAAACTTGGTTATAAGCAACCGACAATTTGTAATGAATTATATATATATATATATATATATATATATATATATATATATATAATGAAGACACATAAAAGAAAAAATGACTCTAAACATATTAATCTGTATATTTTGAAAGTTACAATAAAATTTCAATCGTACATTTCTCCACCGTACACGTCTCTAAAGTTACGGATATTTTTGCCAAAATACTCGAGAATATATTTTGATGCGTTGTCGTTTTTTGTTTTTGTCTGTTTTACTGGTAAATGACGGTTTGATCATATTTTAGTTCTTTCAAGTTCTATCACTTGTAACTTTTTTTTATGCGTGTGTGATATATCATGGAATATTTAAACTTAAAAAGTTTATTGTACGCATAGATATATTTTTAAATTTAGTGTATCGAGGCAGCAGGTAATTTTCTAAACATATACTGTTAAATATAAGACAATGAATGTCTATTATGTTTAATCATGAGCCGTTCTAAACATCGGATTTTGGCTTTAATTTCAGGTAAAAATAAAGACAAAAATTCTCCAACATTTAGATAATTTTTTAATAAGTTTAGAACTTTCGGCTCACATGAGCCATCTTCAGAGAGGTTACAGGGATGTTAATATAAAAACATTAACCAACAAAGACGATTTTATCTTGTGTAGACATAAAACTTTGCTAAGCAACAATAACAGTTATCAAATAGCAAACGCAGTTTGTAAATTTGTAATGCGGTTCTATGACGTCACTCCGCGTGAGAGCTCGAAATGTTAACAGAACCATATATTTAAATGCAATGTAATGTACTATTAGCAGATTTAAACGTGATTTTATTTAGTGTAGTTTGTTTTGATTTAATGTAGATGGCCTCCAATATCTGAAGGTCCTTTTTACTGTGTGTATGAGTGAGTATTATTGTATTGTTGACTAAAACCTGTCTGATATTACTTACATGGCTATGTTTTTCTAAGAAATGTTGTTTAATTGTACTCTGATCAGAAAGGTGACCGGTAAGTCTACGGGACAGCGTGGTTGTAGTAAAACCAATATATGTAGTAGGTTTATAATTAGTACCAGAGATACAATCTCTGAATGGGCATGTAAACTGGTACACTACATTGGTTTTCTGTAGAGGATTTAGTTGTTTGGTTGTAGGGTTATTAGAGACTATGAGATCAATTGTTTTAAATTTTTTTTTATTATATGATGAGCTTAATTTGATTATTATTATTTATTAGTTTAATATTTCTACGAATTATGTTTTTGAGATTTTTTCATCTTGTTTGTAATTATTATGTATTTGGTTGCAATATTATAAGTTAATAGTGTTATGTTTATTTTGACGTACACTATTATTATTAATATTATCAATATTGTTAGAGCTATATTATTAGAGCTATTGTTATGCCTAGGATTTGGTCCAGACGGCATCGTAATAGAACTGCTGACAGCCCTGGACGAATACGGCATAGAAAAAATTACCGACATAATAAGCAAAATTTATAATAGTGGAATAGTACCAGACCATCTATGCAAGTCGATATTTATAGCACTGCAGAAGAAACCAGGTGCAAACGAGTGCGAACTACACCGAAATATCAGCTTAATGAGTCACATTAAAAAAGTGATTGTCAGAATCCTGATGAATAGAGCGAGAAGCAAAATCAGGTCAGAGATAGGACAGGAACGGTGTGGGTTCGTCAAGGACACTGGAACAAGGAACGCCATATTTATGATTAGGATGCTCTCCGAAAGGGTAATACAAATGAAGAAGGACTTGTACCTATGTTTTATTGATTATGCGAAGGCATTCGACAAAATACGACACAAAGAATTGATGGAGATGCTCAGTAGCCTCGACATTTTTGGAAAAGACATCAGAGTAATCAAGAATCTTTACTGGCAGCAAACTGCTTGCATACGGACAGGTAACGATTTCAGCAGATTTACAACGATAGAAAGAGGCGTATGACAAGGATGTGTCTTTTCACCGGATCTGTTCAACTTGTACAGCGCGAATATTTCGAGGACCCTAGATGATACGCCACGATTTGTTATTGGTGGCCACAACTTGAACAACATGAGCTATGCAGATGATATAGTGCTGATTGCAGACACGGAAAGGAAACTACAAGACCTCATGCAGAGGGTAGCGGTGCAGAGTGACAAAAAAGGACTACAAATAAACTTAAAAAAAACTGAAGACATGGTCATCAGCAAAAAGTGCAACCCAAAATGCCAAATACAGGTGGGGGATATCAGGATCAAGCAAGTACAAAAATTTAAATACCTAGGAAGTGTTCTAACAGGAGATGGAAAGTGCGACAGAGATCTAAAGGCGAATTGGCATGGCAAAGGACGCATTCCAGAAGCTGAGTAAAGTACTAACACACAGGAAAATTTCACTAAAAACAAAGAAAAATGTGCTGGATTGCTATGTGATGCCAGTTCTTCAATACGGCAGTGAATGCTGGACAATATAATAAAAAATGAGGACAAAACTTGAAGCAGCGGAAATGTGGTTCTACAGAAGGATGCTGCAGATATAGTGGACCGAGCATGCAAGCAACGATGGGGTGTTGGAACGAATGGCAACAAAAAGTAAATTAATACTGAGCATCAGGAAGAGACAACTGAAGTTCTTGGGACATGCAATAAGGAAGGAGAGCTTGGAGAACCTGATACTGACTGGCCAGATAGAAGGAAAAAGAGACAGAGGAAGGCAGCGGATAACATAATTGCAGGGTCTGATCAGGTGGATGACGGAACGGGGGTTGCCAGGAGCAACAGGAGCAAACATACTAAGAGCCACAAGGGATAGGGAGACGTGGAGAGCTATGATCGCCTACGTCCTGAAGGGACAGGGTACAATAGAAGAAATTATATTGTTGTGGACATTCACTATTATAATTAAGAAGACACGAGTTTATACTAGTTGGTTTCCTATAAAGAGAAGTAGTAAATCTATGTGTGCTAGAATTTATATTTAACAGTATATGTTTAGAAAATATGTTTTAACTATACAATCTGTGTACATAAATAAATTTAATTCACTAAATATACACCGAAGATTGGTCATTAAAAGGTATCCATGAAACTCTCAGTTCGGATAAAATAAGCGATTTTTTCTTTATACAGTCTGTCTAAAAAAAGGGTCATATTGTCTCTCATTTCGTTTTACTTCCTTTGAAGAGATGTTATTTATTTAATGATATTCACTCGTATTAATTTTGAACCCTACGTCATGTCCTTTCCTTCCTGTGTTATTCTGTGTCACCTTTTGACAAGGTTATTTTATTTTACTGTATGTTCTTTCATCTTTGTTTGCTACAGCAGACTTTTGTTTGTAGACTATTTTGTCTTCTGAACTTTTTCACCATTGTTATTATTTATAAGCATTATTTCTTTAAGATTCCTCGAGTTTTTGCTTTTCTATATTCTCTTACTTTTATGACCTTCGTCTTTTCGCTACAATCGCTTTGTGTTGCTTCGTTTCGCATTAATTTTCAAGGCGTGATTTTGATCAAATTTCTTTTCAAATTTTGCTATTTAACCTTATTTTCTTATACGCCATCCATTTTTCAAAACCTTATCTTTCTTTATGGAAATGGCTTAGTTTCCGTTTTAATATGTTATCTCGCTTAATTGTGCTCTATGCTATGTTATTGTCTCTTGCTTGATTTCTTTTGCCTTTTGCTTTTTTTTACGGTGAGTTATTTTAACGTTTCCTTTATCTTATTATGTTCATCTTATTTAACGCCTCTTACTTCTTCGCCAACTTTTTTTTTATTCTTCCATGTTTTCTTTACCCGGTTGTTGTTTCCAGCTCATTCGCTTTGCACAGACGTTACATTATTATTTGATCGCGCTCTTTTTTCCCCGAAAATTCTTCTAGTTGTGTCAGAAAGGCGGCTACATAAAATATTAGATAAAATTTGGGAGGAACACATTCTTGTTCAAGGTTCGTTCTCCACCAATCCCCACTTCCGCCAAATTTTGAAGTGTCAAAGGAGGCGGGAGAGAGAGAGAATGATATATATATATATATATAGAGAGAGAGAGAGAGAGTGTCGCTGCGAGAACAAACAAAAATCCACGCGTCTCGTAATACACCTGACTAAAAAGTATTTTATATTCGTCTTATTTACATTGTCCGGAGTGTTGTCCTCATCTTTATTGTTATATACACGACGTACGCTCCGGCCTTTTTCAAGTGCTTGGAATTGCAAACCGATCTTTTTATTTCGCTCACTAGAATAAATCCTTCTCGTTCTATGTGCCATGTCACTTCAGGTTGTCATGTAGTTATCTCCCTTTAAGTCAACACCCTAAGTCATTTGTTCACCACTGCAACAGTCAGGTATTTAACTCAAAATTCTTTAGGTCAAATTCTTTTTATATCTATGTGAGGACATCTGTACATGAATTGCTGTGACTTACAAATTTAATCATTTTTTACCACAACTCATATTGCAGTCTATGAAGCCAATAATTTTCTTTGGCACTCCATATGACTGGTTTCCATATTGTATTCATTTCTATGCTTGGCTGGCTTAGGAGATTTTTGTGGCTAAGCACATGCGATGATTTCTTTAAATTTTCATAATTTCTAGTGATGTTCTTTAGCTATTCTTTCAACTTCATTCCACAGGGCGCGGTGATCAATTTTCTCCCTCCATATGTAGTCAGGTATGCCTGATTTCCCCTCATTTTATGGCCTCGCGACTTTCTTGCAACTTTACCTTGAGAGGGCGGGCTGTTTCTCCTTCATATTTCTTCCCACGGCTACGTGGAATGGCGTATACACAGTTCTTAGTCATGTTCTTCTCTATTGGTGGTATTACTTGGGAGAGGTACCTGCGACGTGTAGAACCACTTTTGAAGCTCGTCTTGATGTTATATGAGCCACAAATTTTTGTATTTTCTCCGATGATCTTCTCACACAGATTAGGCAGATATATTTGTTTTCGTGTCAGTATGCACTTTGCTGTACAAATAGACGAAATGGCCTTGTGACCTATTTGATTATAAGGAAAGATCAACGTTGACTGTTCAGATTGATAAAATTAGTATTTGCTGACAATTCCGCTACTAGCTGGTCACATTATCTGAGTGGAAAAATTGAGGTCTCCCACCACCGTTGGTTGACCTGAATAATTGTTAGTCATGCTTAATATTTTCTAGCCCCGGAAGCTTTAAAACTAATCCCCAAAAAGATCGATCTGATGTTGATCTATTCTAATAAAACCTCAGATTATCTCCAGTAATTGTTACTATACTAGTGAATGATGGTTTCTATTTCAGCTGTCATCGTATATATATATATATATATATATATATATATATATATATATATATATAATGATTCAAGCATGTTTTATTGAATATTATAAATATATTATGTCTATTTATATACTGATCCTTTCCAGTTGTCTAATCAGTTACTTGGTGTAAAGATGAAATTCCGCAAGAAAGGCGCCGGACTTTTTCCTACCCAAGTACTTTCTCTCTCCTTCAAAAACATTCTCAGCGGTAAATTACAAAAAAACAAAATTATTGTAACTGTGAGAAAATCTGTTCTTCATTGATAGTGATATTTAAAAATGAGAGAGAACGCACTTTTATTCTCCACTGATCCCAGAAAAAAAAAAATTAAACTAATTTTATATTATACTAGATCTAAGGCAACCAACTTAATAACACTTCTCTATCAACGAGTGTTTTGGAAAAAACATCATTGCATGTCAGTTTAAATGTCTTTACCGTTAGTTTGAGGACGTCTTACACTTTATTTATCAGATACCAGTTATATTGCGCAGCGTCTCTGCGGGAAAATACTTGTTGACAACACTAATATACTCCACCACGAAAATAATAAAAAAAACTTTAAATTCTCGAGACCCTCTATATCAACATCAAAAAACCAACATTCAACAAAAATCAGCAATGTCATTTTTCATTCTACCAGTTTCCGGTCATGTTCTTTATAGTGAAACGCTTTTTTTACAACAGATTCCATTGACTACAATGGACAGATTTAAAATAATGATAAAAGTGCGCGTTCATGCGTAGTGTATTAAAAAAAAAAACATTGATTGGGTTTTTTTCGCAGTTACACTAAGATTGTATTTGTAATTTACATCGAAAGATGATCTGGGAGGAAATCGAAAGTACTTGGTTAGAAAAAAACTAAGGCGCCTTTTCATTAATGAATATCATCTTAACATTAACAAATTGATTAGACAACTAGAAAAGATCAGTATCAAAATAAGTAGACTCAATATGACTATATTATTCAATGAAACATGTTTGAATGAAGATCAGTCAGTCAGTTAAGTGCCATACGTGATACACGCTTGGGCGATCATGTCTCGAAAGAGACATGACTGACTGGGCAGAAGATTATCCCGCAGTAGGTTGCCATTACTTTCTGCGGTAGACAGGTTGCCAACCAAGGCTATAGAACTCAATCTGTCTTGTTATTTGACCCATAAATGGAGGGAAGAGACGGATTAATACATTTGTCAAGAGCATTTGCGCGTAAGTGAATTAAATGAATTTTGACTGGAATTCGAACTCGGCCTTCCGATTTTTTGTTCCGAGCCGATATCCACTGCACCACAACGCACATCCTAAATAAAAATCGGCTGCCTAAATATACACATATATACCGGGAATGGATAAGCTATTGTAAACGGCTTGAAATTTCAATATTTGGTAGGACCACCTTTGACAGTAATTACAGCTTGAATTCTACTCGTAGAAAGTTGAATTGTTTCCAGAGGAATGTTTACTCATTTTTCAGCTAAAACAATCTCCAATGATTTCAATGATAATGGTGGAGAATATCGACTTCTCCCTTACATTTCTAAAATAAACCATAAATGAACTGTAAAAAATTTTAATGGAATGTCAATTACCATCCACTGTCCTCCTGATTACTCTTTCTTCTTCCTGCTCATTATTAATGTTTCTGTTCCTAATTCTTCCAAAGTCTGTAAAACTTTATGTATTTAAGACTTTACTACCTTGGATGCAGTGATACAATTTAAAACAATGCTGGAAAATATGTCGATTTATTGCACAGCTCCACTAAGTATCTGACTTCCCTGCTATACTCCCCGTTTACAAGACCTCGACCAAACCAAAAATATGGAGCATTTCTGTCATATATTATCTACAGCTTCCACCTTCACTTGCTTGTAAAGTAAAGTTTTACTCTATAACTGCTTTGCCACTGACGAAAAGCCTCAAGCATCTCGCTGTTCTATCGCTATATCCATGGTATGTGTTCTGACGAGCTACATTCCTTAGCCCCATCACCCCTGACCATACCGCGTACAAAAGAGGGAATCATCCCTACTTTCTTCGTTTCTCACTAGTAAGAAGTAGGTTCCACTCAGACAGATCCTTCTAAAAAAATGAATCCCAAAAAGATTTTTTTTCCAAATCTGAAGTTTTTCATATCTAGGGCCAACCCTTACCCTTACCCTTGTTGCATAGCCCTTAGAATTACACACACTTGCGGTTCTTTTTACGCCCAGTAAACACCACGGGGATGTGCGTTGTGGTACAGTGGATATCGGCTCGGAACGAGAAATCGGGGAGCCGAGTTCGAATTCCAGCTGAATCCATTGTATTCACTTACGCGCAAATACCCTTGGGAAAGGTATTAATCTGTCTCTTCCTTCCAGTTATGGGTTAAATAGCAGGACAGATTGGGTTCTATAGCCTTGGTCGGCAACCAGTCTACCGCAGAAAGCAATGGCAACCTACTGAGGGATAATCTTCTGTCCAGTCAGTCATGTCTCTTTCGAGACATGATCGCCCAAGCGTGTATCACGTATGGCACTTAACTAACTGACTGAAACACCACGCAACAACTCTAACTTGAGTGATTACTGGATACATTTATTTGGTGAAAATTAAGATAACAAAAAAGGCAAGTCCGAAAACCAAAATAAAAACCTACTTGATTGCTGTTCTAAAATTGTTATTATTTATCAATATATATATATATATATATATATATGCAAATTTCATTAGTATCGACCGACAAGTTACTCTGATTAAAGTTTTTATTAAATGTTTCTTTTGTTCGTATGTGATTTCTTTTCTGAACATAGTGTTTAAAAACTGTCCAAGTGTTCAATTTATCAAAGCACTTTCGGCTATTAGCCATTTACTTAAATGACCCTGAATGGTGAAGACATTACAATAATAGCCGCGCAACACTTCGAAGTCGGCAGTACTGGTATGACAGTTATGAAAAACAAGCAATGAATCCGCCTGAAATACGTTTTCACCAGTAAACTACTGAAAAAAAAAACAAACAATTTTAGCACTAAACATCATTGCAATTTTACTATATATATATATAGATAGATAGATAGATAGATAGATAGATAGATATACATAGTGTATTTGGACAACAACCTCTCTTTTTTGTCTGACATGGGTGAATTTTAGTTTTGCTTTTAAGTGAATATATCAATAACGGCTAAAAGTATAGCCGAAAGTGTTCAAACAAAACCTTTAAATAATTTCTGCATAATTTACATCCAGAAGAGAAGAAAATTGTAAGAACACACGAAAAAAGATTCAGTCGCTCATTTACTAATGAATTAGAGCACTCTGGCTATTGGGCATGTATAATGATAATATACACGCTAAAAAGTCTGCCTTCTTCTACCGAGCGCCCATAGCCCAGAGGTATAATCGCCGACTGAGGCCAATTCGGTCGGGTTTCAATCCTGGGTTAAAAGCAATCTGAGTCTAACCTTACTGATGAGCTGTGATACAGCGAAACAGATCTGTCTGCGAATCACTATATATATATATAAGTTCGAATTCCAGTTGAATTCCTTGCATTAACTTCCACACGAATATCCTTGCGAAAGGTATTGATCCGTCTCTTTCCTCTAGTTATGGTTTAAACAACATGACAGAATGGATTCTAGAGCGTTGGCTTGCAACCAGTCTACTGCAAAATGTAATGGCAACCTACTGCTGGATGATCTTCTGCTCAGTTAGTCATGTCTCTTTCGAGACATGATCGCACTAGCGTGTATCAGGTATGGTACTTAACTGATGCACCTTTATCTGATGCACCTTTATCTGATGCCATGCGCCGATGGCTTAGGGAGTAGAGACTCCGACTGACACCAAGTCGAGTTTCGATTCTGGCCAGAAGCAAGTGAATATATCTAGCCACACTGACGAGCTGCGAAATGGGCTTGTATGTGGATGACTAATATATATATATATATATATATATATATATATATATATATATATATATATATATATTAGCTAAGTCTTTCAAGTTTCTACGCTAATTCTTTTATTTTCTTCTTTTGTTTGTAGAAACAAATTTTATTTTAGTATAAAAAATTACTAATTTTATTAAGCTTTTATTTTCACTATTGAAAGAAAATTGTAATCAAAACTATAACAATATAATTTCTTTTGATAGAATTTAAGTTGACATTTTTTAAATTTTTTAGACAATAAGTTCATTATAACATTATAACATTATAACATTATGTACTGCACAAATTTTCGGTGAACTGAAAAGGCCGATTGGCTGACAGAAGTAATTTAAGTACTTTTCGCGTGTGGAACTTTCGACTTCTTGGTTTGGTTTATATTGTTTTACGGTATATCAATTTCAATAGGTTATTTAATACCGACTAGGTATTTATGGATATTCTTGGTAAGAAATCAGTTTGTGAACCATGTTCCATTTATAATTTTGTACGGAGGGGTTTTTTGTCAAAAGTTAAATATATTGATGATAATATTCTAAAAAAATCTATTCGTTTCAAAAGTATTTTACTGGTAAAGTTTTTTTTTCAAAAATTTTTTGCTGGTAAATATTTTTTTTTTATTAACTGTAGGTTATTTTTTCTTTATGTTGGTAAGATGTATGATTTTAAAACACTTTTTCATATTTCGTGTTTCTCATTTAAAAAGAAATTATTCTACTGCATTAAAATTATTTCTGATATAAATAATTTCATAAAACTTTAATTAATGAATCTCAAGATTTATCAAGATTTATTAAAACCTATAGTGAAGCTGATTGTTAGTCGCTTACAGAAAATATCAACCACTTCCTCCAATTTTCTGTTGTATGGAAAACTGGCCATGATGCATTAGTAATTTTTCAATCTCACGAGTAGATTGGAATCGTCTGTTTCTATCTTCATTGCTTTTCTATTTCATTAAAGTTCTTTCCATCCAATGGCAACTTATTGCATTGGCAGCCACCTACTTAGAAATAACGCACTGGGAGAACGAACATAAAATTGCATTTGTAGATACGAAAAGCAAAAAAAAAAAAAAAAAATAATAATAATATAAAATAAAACAACAAAGATTAGGCGTATTAATGTAATTAACACCAGGAAAAACTCTTACGTAATAATAAAACAGACTTTCTCTCGAGAACGAAAGAGAAAGTTGTATTTTCTTTTCGGTTTCTCACTATTGGAAAGATGGAAATTGTATTTCATCATCGCATAATCTTCTGTTAACGTCGAAGTGCGTATGTAAATGTGAAACAAAGAACAAACCAACAGCGATGATCAAATTACATATAAAAGTGAATATAATACTTGTTTAGACATTGCATACTGCCACTGCGCATGTGCAACTTTCTCATCCTGAAACAACTGCCTCCACGTCCATAGAAAACACTTCCTGCTACTCTATCGCATAAAAACAGGGGATCATTTGCATAAAAATATTTTCATATAATTACTCTTTTTACGCTTGTTATTATAATCATGAAATCGTGATAATGTTAAATGCTAAAATTTACTTGTTTTTAAATGATTGATTCATTTTATACCGCTTATCGTTGTGGGTTATTTAAAGCCAGAAAATATTTTTAAAGTGTAAGAAAGTTTAGGAGATAATAGTGTTTTAGTGATACAAGTCTTACTAATCAGCCTATAGCTGGTGGACATTAGGTGGAGCCATCCCTTTCCTAAAACCTTTTGAATGTAAGCGAATAACACAACACAATAAATCCCCGGCTTAACTAATAAAACATTTTGTAGGCAGAATTCGATTTTATTCATCAACATAGTCTCCTTCTAGAGTGATACACCGATTCCAAAGCTTTCCTAACATTTCGATGCCTCTTTTGTAGAACGACTTATCTTTAGCCTCAAAATACGCCTCAGTTTCTGCTATCACTTCTTTATTGGAGCCAAATCTCTTTCTCTGGAGCATTCTTTTGAGGTCTGTAAACAGCCAGTATTTGCTGGGAGCCAGATCTGGAAAATAGGGTAGATACGGAAGAAATTCGAAGTGAAATTCATGTAGTTTTGCAATTGTTGCGATTGACTTGTAACACGGTGCGTTGTCTTCGTAAAAGATCAAGTTTTTCTTCTTTATTTGTGGCCATTTTTGGCGATTTCTTCCTTCAAACGCACCAGTAATGGTATATAATATTCGCTATTGATGGTTCTTCCTTTCTCATGGTAATCGATCAACAAAATACCTTGCGAATCCCAAAATACGGAGGCCAAAACCTTACCTGCTTATGCTTGCGTCTTTAGTCGCATTAAAAGGCTTTCACCTGCTGCTGTCTACTCAGTTGTATGCCGATTTGACTTCAGAGTGAAGTAGTGGATACATGTTTCATGCATTGACATATATTTACGCAAAATTATTTTCTTGTTGCGTTGAAACAGTTGCAAACAACGTTCTGAATAGTCGACGCGTTGTTGTTTTTGATCGACTGTGAGCAAACGCGGCACCCACTTTGGACACAGCTTTCTCATTGACAAATGTTCATGCAAAATGGTGATTACACTGCCTTCTGATATGTTCAACTCCTCTGCCATCACACACAACTGCAATTCACGATCGGTCAAAAGGAGTTTGTGGATGTTTTTGGTGTTTTCCTGGACAACGGCCGATTTTGGGCAACCTGAGCGTTCAGCATCATTTGTGTCTATAAGATCGCGTTCAAAGTCAGCATACCACCTCTTAACCGTTGCTTCAGACGGAGCAGAGTCCGAATAACATTTATCAAGCCATTGCTTTGCTTGAACAGTATTTTTCCTATCAGAAAGCCATTGCAACAGTAGCTTCACTTAAATAACTGTAATTTGTAAACTAAGAATCCGACTGGGCCCAAATTTAGTCACGTGTCATTTGAAGGTTATTACGTCATAAAAATCATGTGGATTTTTTATTAGTGGCGCCATCTATGTGTCAGGCCCGGGACTAATTGAGTGATGTTTTATAACAAATCCAACGAAAATTGGAACACGATTCTGTGATTAACACTTCCGCCACCCGAACATCCAATCTTGCAACACCTGGTTTTTCTAAGCGCTTACCCATCTGACCAGGTTTGAGGTTTCTTCGCTGATCGTACGGGAGCCGGTGTTTCAACATGATGTGACTGTAAGCCTTATTTTTAAATTGGGCTCTACCAAATATAATTACCGATACTTTGTCGTCATCCAGTTACTTTATGCAAGATGTTCACAGACAATTCTCGTAATATTTTTATATGACGTCTTTCTTAGAAATATAGGATACCGTAGCTATGCACAACTCTCTATCAAAAGCTCTTAAAAATGTCTGTCTATTCTTCCCACTTTCTGTTCTACATCCGTTTCTATAAGATCAGAAAAAAGATTACACACTGTTACTCTCTGCAATGTGAGTGTCAAATTCTCCAACCCTTCTTTTGTTTTTTTTTATGTCCCAGGTTAACTATATGTAGTTCCTATTTTCTTTAAAACTTTCTCGTTGCTCACGTGATTCCTCTATCGCATTCTTAGTATAATTTTGTTCCCTCAATTCACCTCTTCATCTGTGAGGAAATTGTCCAGTATTCCATTAATTATTTTATCCTTCCTCACTCTCTAAGCGAGTGTGCTTCTTGATTTTGCCGTTTGGCGGAATACAGCTGCCACTCTCTTTTTGTAGGGTAGACGGGTCTTACTAACATTTGTTTATTTCATTTAAAAAAAATGTTATATTTTATTTCGTTTGGATATTTCATCCTCCTTTCCTTATTTCATTTTTCTTTAAATTCTTAATTATATTTAAGCGCTGTAATAGACTAACCGGGGTGCCGAGTTCGAATTCCAGTTGAATTCCTTGCATTCACTTACGCACAAATAATCGTGGGAAAGTTATTAATCTGTCTCTTCCCACTTGTTATGGGTTAAATAATAGGACAGATTGGGTTCTATAGTCTTGGTTGGTAACCAGTCTACCACAGAAAGATATGGCAGCCTAGTGCGTGATAATTTTTTACCCAGTTAGTCTTTCGAGACATGATCGCCCAAAGTGTGCATCACGTATGGCATTTAACTGACTGACTGAATAGACTAGCGTCGAGATCTCATAAATTTAAATTTGATCTGGCTAAATATAAATGCGCCAACAACTCAAAGCTCGGAGGACGAAATAGAATCTTTCTATTCAATACTGGACAGTGCTAAGGCTCAGTGCAAAAGCCAAGAAGTTAGGATAATAATGGGGGATTTAAATGCAAAGGTAGGTAAAGATAGAGAAGGAGACACGAACGGCAACTTCGGACTAGGAGAGCGCAACGAAAGAGGAGAGAAATGGATCCAATGGTGCTCAGCCAATGACCAGGTTATTACTAACACGTGGTTCCAACAACACCCACGACGTTTATGGACATGGAGAAGTCCAGGAGGCGACACGAAGAACCAAACAGATTATATAACTATAAACAAGAGATTCAGGAACGCAGTAGTCCAATGCAAAACATACCCAGGTGCCGACTGCGGAAGTGACCACATCCCAGTCATCTGCAAACTAAAAGTGAAACTCCGAAGACGGAAGAAGCCTAGCATATCACCAAGGCTGCAATACGACACACTAGAGGACGATCTCACCCTGCAGAAAGAATACAATAACAGCGTGAGAAGGAAATATGAAGAACAAATTGGAAAAGGGATTCACTAAAAGAAGCGAACAACATAGCCCCAAAGGAAATCAGACGCAGAAGAAAACACGAGTGGATGACCGAAGAGATCCTCCACATGATGCAAAGGAGACAAAAAATAACGCCAAGACACGGAGCAGAGTACAAAAATTTCACAGAGAGATAAGGAACAAATGCAGACAAGCCAAAGAGGAATGGCTCAACAACAAATGTGCAGAAGTAGAGAGACTGAGCAGGAACAACAAAGCAGAGATGCATAAAGAGATAAGAGAACTGACAGGACAAAAAACCTGCTCCTCAATAGGATGCATAAAATCCAAGGAAGGGACAATCATATTAGAGAAAGAGGAAATACTCCAGCGATGGGAAGAATATATAAAGGATCTCTTTTGCGACAAGAGAGAACAACCGAGAATACACAAGGAGATGGATGGACCGGAAATACTAAAATCCGAAGTGGAAGCTGCAATGGACAAAATGAACAGAAACAAAGCACCTGGTCCAGATGGCATAGTGATAGAGCTGCTGACAGCCTTAGAAGAATATGACATAGAAAAGATTACCGACATAATAAACGAAATTTATAGCAGCGGAATAATACCAGACAACCTATGCAAGTCGATATTTATAGCTCTGCCAAAGAAACCTGGTGCAAACGAGTGCGAACTACACAGAACTACCAGCTTAATGAGTCACATTACAAAACTGATTGTCAGAATCCTGATGAATAGAGCGAGAAGCAGAATCAGGCCAGAGATAGGACAGGAACAGTGCGGGTTCGTCAAAGACACTGGAACAAGGAACGCCATATTCATGATTAGGATGCTCTCTGAAAGGGCATTACAAATGAAGAAAGACTTGTACCTATGCTTCATTGACTACGCGAAAGCATTCGACAAAATACGACACAAAAAATTGATGGAGATGCTAGGGAGCCTCGACATTTTCGGGAAAGACATAAGAATAATCAAGAATCTCTACTGGCAGCAAACAGCCTGCATACGGACAGGTAACAACCTCAGTAGATACACAAAGATAGAAAAAGGCGCAAGACAAGGATGTGTCTTTTCACTGGATTTGTTCAACCTATACAGCGAGAATATTTTGAGGACCCTAGATGACACGCCAGGATTTTTTATTGGAGGCCACAACCTGAACAACATAAGATACGCGGACGATACAGTACTGATTGCGGACACGGAAAGGAAACTACAAGACCTCATACAGAAAGTAGCAGTGGAGAGTGACAAGAAGGGACTACAAATAAACTTTAAGAAAACTGAGTGCATGGTCATCAGCAAAAGATACAACCCAAAATGCCAAATACAGATGGGGGATAACAGAATCAAACAAGTACAAGAATTTAAGTACCTAGGAAGTGTTCTAACACAAGATGGAAAGTGCGACACGGAGATCCGAAGACGAATTGGCATGGAAAAGGACGCGTTCCAGAAGATGAACAAAATACTGACACACAGGAAAATCTCAATAGAAACGAAGAAAAGAGTGCTAGACTGCTACGTGATGTCAGTTCTTCAATACGGCAGTGAATGCTGGACAATATCATCGAAAATGAGGACAAAACTGGAAGCGGCCGAAATGAGGTTCTATAGAAGGATGCTACGGATATCGTGGACTGAGCATACAAGCAACGACGAGGTGTTAGAAAGAATGGCAACAAAAAGGAAATTGATGCTGAGCATCAGGAAGAGACAACTGAAGTTCCTGGGACATGCAATGAGGAAGGAAAGTCTGGAGAACCTGATACTGACTGGTCAGATAGAAGGAAGGAGAGACAGAGGAAGGCAGCGGATAACATATTTGCAGGGTCTGATCAGGTGGATGACGGAACGGGGGTTGTCAGGAGCAACAGGAGCAAACATACTAAGAGCCACAGGGGATAGGGAGACGTGGAGAGCTATGATCGCCTATGTCCTGAAGGGACAGGGCACATAGAAGAAGAAGAAATGTAACCGTAAATTTTATGTTAACAGTTTCTTTTCTTGCTTTTCTCGTTTGTGGAACTCCCTTCCGGTTTCATGCTTTCCAACCAACTTTAATCCGCGAAAAATTAAATCCAATGTCCATCGCTATCTACAATGCTCCTGAATTTCTCTTCCCGTTCATTATTCATGTTTCTATTCCTAATTCTTCTGTAACTCTGCATGTTTTAGCGGCTTTCACTTCACTGTCTTTCACTCTCTCTCTCTCTCACTTCACTTTCACTCTCTATCTCTCTCTCACTCCCTCCCTGTTCTCGCTTACTTAACAGGCAGTTAAACTCGCCAAAAATATATGAAAAAAAAAAAAAAATAAAAATAAAATCAGGTTAAATTGTAGCATGTCTTGCGAAATTTTCTTAACTTTTTCAGTTTGTTTCTCTGCACATGGTAAGTTTGCTTGAATAGTCCTATTTTCCTGTTGATTTATTTTATTTTATTTTTTGTCTCTTATTTGTCTATTTATTTTTGTTACTAACCTAAGTTCTTTGCTAGTCACTCTTGCAGTGCACTTGGACTAGATTGTGTAAATTGTTTTTGGTTTTCAAGGTTCGTTTTGATATATACGGTTTGAGGTTTTATTTGTTGTTAGCAATACCTTCCTATGAAAGAATTTTGAGTAGTTAGTCTTTGAACACCGGCCATTTTTCTCCCCCTCCTCTTTGTTCTTCGTCAATCTGGCGACTGGACGCATGTTTCGAGGTCTTTTTCCCCCTCCCAGTCTTAACGAATTTTTTGCGATTCTAATGAGCTGTTGTCAAATTTTCCGCCGTTTGTTAAACCATTTCCCAAATAGTAAGTATTATAATATAGAATAACAAACTTTATTCAAAAGAGCAACATGTTTTATATGGAAAAACCACGGAAAATGATTGGGTCAGCTTTTTTACTTTCCTCTGTTTGTGTTTCTAGTTTCACCCAAACCTCCCCTCATCATTTATTCCCGATCTCCGTTTGTCTTTGCAAAAGTTGGAAGAAAATAGTAGAAAAATATTCCAAAGACATGAATTTGTTTAAGGTTGGCTTCAACTTGCCAGGAAGTGACCCACACAATTGATGACATTCCGATGCGGTATATATGGAATTAGACATGCAGAATTGTTATGAAACTGAAACGAACTGTGGCTGACTCTGTAGCATCTCCGCCATATGTAGCCCTCTTCTTCCGCTGATTCAGTCGTTGAGATCTGTTGTAAACGTTATCTGCTTGTTCCACCGTTAAGGTATTTGGAGTTGGTCGAGTTTAGTCTGTGACTTCGTCTTCGACCTTATCACCGTGGATGGTTCTACCAAGAGTTTAGAACTCTCAACACATCACTCTCAAAGTCATTGCAAGTAAAGCACTCGAAGATATTTTAATAGTTTCAAAATAATTGCTGGGGTCAGAAAGATTGAATAGTCTCTCTCTAACAGACAACGAAAATAAGGGCGTATCAGAAATATGTAAATACCAGACATGCATCTCTCGTACAAAAAATGTGGGCGTCCACAAGAAATGCAAGATGACCAACAAAAAAAGGTAACCATACAGCGAATGGGAACATTGCAACGGATCCCAATTCAAAATCTTTTTTCAGGCCAAGCAAAGCAGAACCGCCACTGGTGCGCACTTAAGCTACTTAACCGATAAGTTAACGAACTGTATACTGTATAGTGCATTTCATAGAGATTGATTCGTCGTAAACACAAAAGGGTTAACTTATTACATTACATTTTGGTTAACATAACTACTGGACTGTAGAAAATTGTCGCCATATTGCCTGTTCAGACAAATTACATTTCCAGCTTTTTTCGGATAGACATATGCAGAGGCGACTTCTTAAGCCTATAAACTAAGCCTGTTACAAGGGCGACGTGCAAGCTTGTGATATACTGATATACAAATAACGTTTAAAGAGATATATATATATATATATATATATATATATAATCATTAATTATTGGATGTTAGTTTCTGGGCAAAAAAGCAGAGTCCCCGCGTCCACTGTCACGCTGGTATCAGTATTTCATCATCCCTCTCTTTTTAGTGCAATGAGGAAGATGCTCCCACAGGGTTGGAATCCCCGAGACTAGTTAACCCTCAAAGTTTGCCTGCTAATGAAGAAAGCAGTGGATTGCTTGATTTAGAAAATGTCCTTGACTATCTCGGAGTTTATTGAAAAAAGGGTAATTTTCACTTGCATTTTGCTTAGACAAGGTACACTACTCATTGTATTGTATTTTTTGTATTAGATTTTCAGAGTACATTTTAGAATGTTAAATCTCTAATTTAAGATACATTGATTTAAAAAGAACAGAGCATAATGTTTTTTTTTACAATCAGGAACCATCCCCAGTGGCGATACTTGTAAATAAGTAACGGTTAATTGCACGTTTCTGAGTTTATTCGTCTGCTAAATTGGCTAGGTAATCACCTTGTTTTCGACACCCACAGAACCAAAATGTGGCTTACAATGTAATTATGTTGAGTGGAAATTTAATTACAGTTTGAGAGAGAGAGAGAGAGAGAGAGAGAGAGAGAGAGAGAGAGAGAGAGAGGTGAATAAGACCTATACGATCATACCATTGATCTCAATGGCTTAGGATTAGTGCTAGCACAGCAACCAGCGGTTTCGTCTACACTATTTCACTCACAAGTTTTGGCCCAACCAGTGGTATTGTTTCCAGGTATGATATTACGTGCCGATCTACGTTGTGATGCAGTGGATATCAGTTCAAAACGAAAAATCTGAAAGCCGAGTTCAAATTCCAGTTGAATTTGTTACATACACTTACGAGTAAATACTGGGAAATAAATAGGAAAAGTATTAATCCCTCTCAACTTCCTCAGCTATGGATTAAATATCAGAATATGCAGTCTTGTCACATAACTGATTGGGCACTTAACTGACTGACAATATTATCTAGAAGTTGAGGCTTAACGGTGAAGAAGTTGTGGAGAGTCATAGTCACCCGCGCTCTGAAGGAACACGACACATGAAAGAAGATTATTAATAATTTTAATCTGAAAATAGCAATAAAACGTAATTTGCACTTCCTGTTCTGGCTTTCACTACTGCCATCTTTGTCGTCACGGAATATCTTTTTGAAATGATTTTCTTGCTCAAATATTTATCACCTTTTCCATGCTCCCCATATTTTACAGAATTTTCTTGCTTCACATTATCAGCTACCCTAGCTCTTTCTGGACCCTTTCTGCTTCATTTCGTGTGCTTCGTATATCGAGTGACGAACCTTACAAGCTACAATAACTACCTTGATGTGGCGTCTGATTTCCTTTTTATTCCGAGCCGTCGTTGTCGCTGTTGTGTTCACTGCATGTCGTTACTCATGCTGCTGCTGCTGCTATCGCTACTTTGCTATGCCTTCCATAATATCCAATATAAAATTGTTTGTGTCCTTGTTTTTTTTTCTGCCATTTTCGTTTTTTTTTTATTTCAGATATTTTTTTCCATTTCAACTTTCTCAGGTTCCCTTAATTCATCCCACGTGCCACTCCTTTTCCTCTCCACCTGTCATTTTGCATTTCTGTCATCGCTAGTAATTTTCATGTTTCACGATTAAAAAAAGTCATTTATCAAATATCTTTTATGTTTAATAAGTTGGGTTGATAAATCTAAACCAGTATATAAATTATCTATCTATCTATCTATCTATCTATCTATCTATCTATCTATCTATCTATCTATCTATCTATCTATCTATCTTCTCTTATTTACGGAACTGAAGTTCCGATTGAAGTATTATAAAGTCAAAGTAGATGTAGTTCATCAGGTATGATTAAATGAAAAGGTTTTCTCTTCTTTCAGTTAATTATTTTATTTCTCGTTCTAAACTCAAGTTGTAGTACCTGTTTATTTCCATTAGTAAACAGAAGAATAAATAAATTAAATTAAAAATAAAATGACGATTTGTTCTCCAAAAATATACGCATATATCCAAACTTGCGTATTATTATAAAAAGCACCCATTAAAGAATGTTCAACATAAGTAAACGGATGAAAGAAAATAAAAATAAAATAAAAAGTACAGAAAAATAGGTAACAATATTGATTAATTAATTTTTCTTTAAATCTTGATCTGTAATATATGAACCAGTTTAAAGGTTGCATAAGTGAGTTCGTATGTGTGTGTGTGTGTGTGTGTGCGTGCGTGTGAGTGTCTGTGCATGTGTGTTATTCGTTACAAAACATTTCGCTAATGAAAGACTAAAAAATTGAATAAAATCAGAAAGAAAATAGAAAAAATAGACGAAAAAGAAATCAAAGTGGGAGAGAAAGAGATAGATAGATAGATAGATAGATAGATAGATAGATAGAGAGAGAGAGAGATTAGAGAGGGAAGAGAATGATAAGTGAAAGAAAAAAGAAAGAGTGAAAGGAAATTAAAGCTAATATAGAAAGAAAGGACAGTGAGAGTCAGAGAAAGAAAAATATATTTGAGAGCGAGGCAAGAAAAGAAAATATTATACCCTAAAGAGAAATTTGCTTGAGCAAGCGTCTGGAACAGGGACTAATAGTTGTGGTGGTTATTATATATATATATATATATATATATATATATATATATATATATATATATATATATTTGTGTGTGTGTGTGTGTGTGTGTGTTTGTTGTAAGACTAATGTATGTACTATACAACTTAGATATGTTTATAAGCGTTTAAGTTAGCGTACATATTATTAGTGGTTAAGTGTCTAATCATGCATTTTATTATAATTACTGTTTCAGTGGGTTTACTTAATGACGTTACACATGTTCTAATGTTCTTAATGACGTTACACATGTTCTAATGTTCTTAATGACGTTACACATGTTCTAATGTTCTTAATGACGTTACACATGTTCTCGCATCGTTCTAATATAAGATAAGTAAATACCTTGCCTAATTTTGTGTCAGACTTTAGGTTTAATAGATAACAAGATGCTAAAGAATAACGTAAAGAAACATTGAAAAGGAACATCATAATGTAAAAAACATCGAAAGACAGACATCATAACTTAAATCAAAAATTGAAAGACAGACATCATAACTTAAAGAAACATTGAAAGACAGACATCATAATGTAAAGAAACATTGAAAGACAGACATCATAATGTAAAGAAACATTGAAAGACAGACATCATAATGTAAACAAACATTGAAAGACAGACATCATAATGTAAAGAAACATTGAAAGACAGACATCATAATGTAAAGAAACATTGAAAGACAGACATCATAATGTAAACTAACATTGAAAGACAGACATCATAATGTAAAGAAACATTGAAAGACAGACATCATAATGTAAACAAACATTGAAAGGCAGACATCATAATGGAAAGAAACATTGAAAGGCAGTCAGAAAAGAGAAAGAGAAAGAAAAGTGATTGGAAAAAAGCAGGGAGATAGGAGAGACATGGAGAAAGACAAGAAGATTATAGACAGAATGAAGGAGAGAGACAGAAAGTGAAAGAGAGACAGAGAGAAGACATAAGAAAGAGAAGAGAACAAAGAGAGACTTCTCAATTGCAATACTTTCTTCAAGCTTTCGAGTCAATGTTGATCATCAAATATGTAGATGTAATATCATGCGTTATCTTCTGTCTTCTTAATTCTTGTTATCTTTTTATTTTTCTCGTTTATTAATAATGTTTACTTTTTTCTTATTCTTTCATACTCAGTAACCTCTTGCGTCTTAGTAACTGTATTACCTGTCTTGGTGTTAAATATATAACAAAAAAAAAAAATAGATATGGCAACAATGATAAATAACAGACAAAGGAAAGGGATGTGAAAAGATCTAAAGTGAGACGAAAAGAGTAAGAAGATAACGATAGAAAGAAAGAGGTAGAAAGATAGAAAGAAAGAGGTAGAAAGATAGAGAGAAAGAGGTAGAAAGATAGAAAGAAAGAGGTAGAAAGATAGAGAGAAAGAGGTAGAAAGATAGAGAGAAAGAGGTAGAAAGATAGAAAGAAAGAGGTAGAAAGATAGAGAGAAAGAGGTAGAAAGATAGAAAGAAAGAGGTAGAAAGATAGAGAGAAAGAGGTAGAAAGATAGAAAGAAAGAGGTAGAAAGATAGAAAGAAAGAGGTAGAAAGATAGAAAGAAAGAGGTAGAAAGATAGAGAGAAAGAGGTAGAAAGATAGAAAGAAAGAGGTAGAAAGATAGAGAGAAAGAGGTAGAAAGATAGAAAGAAAGAGGTAGAAAGATAGAGAGAAAGAGGTAGAAAGGTAGAAAGAAAGAGGTAGAAAGATAGAGAGAAAGAGGTAGAAAGATAGAAAGAAAGAGGTAGAAAGATAGAGAGAAAGAGGGGTAGAAAGATAGAAAGAAAGAGGTAGAAAGATAGAGAGAAAGAGGTAGAAAGATAGAAAGAAAGAGGTAGAAAGATAGAAAGAAAGAGGTAGAAAGATAGAGAGGAAGTGAAATTAGAAGTGAATGACATTTTTTTTTAGGATGATGTTAAAATCCTTGTTAATCGTACCCACAACTCACCACCCAAGCATTCTAATGTCCTCCTTCGATTTTCTTTTACGCACCTGCAATCTTGAACGTATTCTATTCTTTACCGCCTTCACCCACCAACAAGGAAGATATTTTAAAGAGCTTTCTTTTCAGCTTGCATTTTCTAATTGATTCGCAATACAAATGTAGCTGCATATTTTTCATCTTTCTCGGAATTCAATCGTTATCATCAGTGTTTTTCTATTTTCTGTCTCCTTGATTCTTGATATTCTATTGTTCCCGCTCCTTAATAATTATTTTTTTTTCCTTTTGGAGAAGAACATTAAGATGAAAAAGAGATAAGTGAGGAGAGACGAGGAGAAAGATAATAGAAAAAATATTAGAGACAGAAAATAGGAGAGAGAGATAGGGAGAAGATATGAGAAGGAGTAGAGAGTAAAGAGAGACAACCACATGCATGTCTCGTTTGTGTCGTTCTCTTCCAGCATCTTCCTTTCCAATCAACTGCGATCATCAAAAAATTCAAATAAAATTTCAGTCGCCATCCTGTCTTCCTAATCCACCTATTTTATTGTTCTCTCTCAATTATAATATTTTTCATTCACATACATTTTCCATTTAAAGAACAACTTGCATCTTAGTGGTTTTATTGCCTTACTTACGGACATGATTAAAAGAAATTTTGCCTCCTGCATCTTGTTTCTTGGGTATTTCTCACATATCTGTTGCATCTTTTAATATTTTTGTCTGCAGTAATATTAATTCGAAAGTTGGAGTTAGAACATATGGAGTCATACCTTTCCCGAGGATATTTGAGTGAAAGTGAATGCAGTGAAGTCGACTGGGTAACAATGCTAACGATGTCAACATATACTTATATGCATATGATAAATAGACCACATGAACATATATGTATATGATAAATGGAGTAGATAGACTAAACTATCGCCCGGTTTACACTCCACCCAAGTCTATTGAACAGGTGAAGAGGCTCATCCCTTGTTTCCTGTTTAGGATGCGGTTTTCGGTTTTTCTCTTTTTCTATCTTCTCACTCTTTTTTTTTAATTGGAGTAGATAGATTAAATTATCGCCCGGTTCATACTCCACCCTCGTCTATTGAACAGGTGAAGAGGCTCATCCCTTGTTCCCTGTTTAGGATGTGGTTTCCGGCTTTCTCTTTTCCAATCTTTTTACTCCTATGTAGCCCCCTGCACATCAGTGGCGTTACTGCCTTGCTCGGGGTGATATGATTAAAAAAAAATGAACCACATGAACATATACATACAGGATGAAGGTATCACAAGAACATATACTTACTTGCAGTTGATAAATATGTCACATGAATATATATATGTATATATATTGTAAATGTACGGCATGACGATATGCTTATTTGCATATGATAAATATATTGAAGGAATATATATGTATATGATAGTAGTACCACATGTACAAATTTATATGGAGTTGATAATGTGCCACGTGAATATATATATAAATGTATATGAAAAATGTACCACATAAAATATACTTACATGTATATGATAAATGCACCACTTGATCATATACTTGTATATATATTTGTGTGTTTAGGCAATAAATTTTCTTTGATACATGTCAGTTTAAATAAATTGCAGACATTGTGTCTGCTTATTTTCAATAAAATCCGTTCATGCTCACGGATAAACTTTCAA
>JBBBDQ010001049.1:4205000-4300000 GCA_037127315.1 Ascarosepion bandense
CCAGATTAATGTCATAAGGTTAATATTCAGGTTTAAATTCATAAAACTTCTTACCTTTAATAGAAATATCTTCCAACCCTTTCCCCCACCCAGACACTTGTCTTATGCCTTTGGTCTGACTGAAATTTCTATTTCCGATACGAACTCAGTCCACACCGGGGTTTACAAAACACACGACTGACATTTTGATCTGGTGAAATAAACTGTTCACCAGATAAAATGATTTTGAATCTAACTGTTACACTGCTTATATACAACACGTTAAAATTTCCCTTCTCCGATTCCATGCGCCTACGGTCTATGGGGATAGCGACTCCGACTGACACCAAATCGGTCGAGTTTCGATCCCAGCCAGAAGCAAGTGGATGTGTCTTGCCATACTGATGAGCTGTGATACAGCGAAACAGTCTTGTATGTGGATGACTAATATATATATATATATATATATATATATATATATATACACACACACACACACACACACGCACACATATATATATATATATATATATATATATATATATGAAAATAGAAATAGTATTTAAACTAATAAGCTATCTGTGAAGCAATAAAATTGTTGTTGTTAATATTAACGCCAAATGAATAAATAATTGAAGTTTCGAAATGTGAAGGAGTGTTCATTAATATCTAAAGATCAACTGATAATTTATTGAAGTATATGCGATACTGTGTCAATCGAATGTTCTTCTGCTATCTTTTCTCGTTTATATATTAAAAATATTTTCAATTTTAAACAAATTCTTGTCAATATTAAAAGCTGAATTTCACACTAGATATTACAGATGCAAATATTAATAAATCCAGTTCATTTTACAAGCATTGGTTTGTTTGTACCAAACTTATTCATAAAAAAATAAATTGCATGAAACATAATTTCTTAAAGAGTCTGAAATTCTCTTCACTTATTTAACTGAAAAACCAAATTTCTTTCAATTACTTTTTAAAAAGAAAATGCATGTCGTCTGCTTCCTTAGTTTCTTCCTTGTTTGCCCATCTTTTCTTTCCCTTTGCTTGTTTTATCCCTAATGAGATCCTTTACTTGTTGACTCGATTTTATTGCAGCTTCTACTTCAATTAATGCCGGCATCTTAATATAGAAAATACGTCATGGCGCCTTTACTCAACATCCCAATTTTTCTTCTTTTACATTCCTTTCCTTCATTTTTCAACCATTTTGTTTTTCCTTTTGATTTTTTTACTCAGAATTCTTCCTATTATTCCTTTTTACTGCCTTTCTTTTCTACCTTCTTTTCTCTTTGTTCATATTCGTTTTCATCTATCTCATCTTGTTTGTTTCTCATCATTTTTATGACACTTCATTTTTCTAGTTTTTATTTTACATTTCATAACTTATCGTTCATCCTTGTTTTTTTTAATGTCGTCCATGTTTCTTTTCCTCTGTTATTCATTTCGTTTTTGTCCTTTTTTTCCTTCTTTCGAGGTTTTCTTCTTTTTGCCACAACAGTAGCAGCAACTGCTGCAAATGAGCGCCGCTAAAAAGGAAAAGAATAGAAAGATCGTCAAAAGAATTCAACAGATACATTGAAAAAATAAGAAATGGTATAATAGAAAAACAATAACAACAAATACTGAAACGGAAAAGATGAAAAGAGGACGATAGAAACATTCTTAAAAGTAATTAGTTTCTCAGAAAAACAAACGCAAAACAAACTTAGGCGATAGGATTTTGAGCAAATGAATAAGATAAAAAGAGACGGAAAAGCAAAGAAATGAGAAAAAAAGAAAAAATGAAGAGCAGAAAAAAAAAAAAAAGAACAAGAAAGAAAAAACCAAAAGGCGAAAAGAGAAGAGAAAAAATATGAAAAATATATAATTATATTAGATGTTCACAACAAACGTAAAATCTCACCTGAAAATAATATATTGAGTAGATCAAATTAAGACTGCTTATGAAAAATTTGTAGGATATATAAATAATGTATGGGGAAGTGGTTTGATCATGCTATCGCAGCGTAAATCACCATACCATTAACCAGACATTTAGTAACATACCTGGTTGTGAAGCACTGGGTAGAGAAAAAGAGATTCACATTTTCTCAAAGGCTGCAGCGTGAAACCTAAGTTGGAATTTGATCTCGCTCCGCCACATCTATTTGCAGGAACAAATTGACTATTTCGCTAAATTAACTGTTATAGTGAAATAATTTGTCCAGAATCCAATGTTTACTAATTGTAAAAATAAAGTTTTCCCACAAAAATCATTAAAATAAACATTCACCAAAAAAAGAAACAAACATTAAAAAAAAAAAAAGCGGATACCAGCAAGCACTTTTTTTACTAATATTTCTTCTTTATTCTTTTTGATGAACATCTTTGTGTTATATATCACTGTACGACGACAAACAACGAGAACACGCATATATAAAAATATAAGATTATATTTCTATTCCTGACGACGAGCCTGTGTGGAACAGAGAATGGAAGAGTGAGAGCGCACATAGAATGAGTCGACGGGAGTGTAAGTCTTGCCTGTGGTGTCTCTCTGCTTCCACTGGCCGTTCTCTGCTGGCGAATCTGTGTGTCGATTTCTTTTTATAGTCTTCTAGAACCGGGACTTTTCCTTCCGGTTTTGTCTCGCCTACGCAACGCCCACGTAATTCCAAGAGACACCTGTTTTGTTTACTTCCGTAGTCATTTCCGCCGCTGTCGGAAATAAGGTCAAACGAGCCCGACTCATAACCCTGCGACATCCGCTCCAGACGCCGACAGGATGTATTTCTCAAACACCTGTCCTGTCGTTCGCTGATCCCTTCATCGACGGGAAATATCATCGATTGCATCAACCTTCTTCGGGTGGGGGCTAGATTGCTATATTACATTTGTTTTTAGAATGACCAATTCAGTGGAGGAACATGAGACAAGATTTAATAAAAAAAACAAACAATAAAATAGTCACAGTGCACGTATGTTTTCTTTGGACTTCATCAAATTAAAATAATATTCTTATAAATGAACATTTATATATGTAGGGGTGGGGAATAATAAAGAAACCATCAGTTATAATTATATATCGAGCGGACACGCTGAAGACATAAGGACCGAATATAAAGAATATTAAATACACCCCAGTAGTTATTTTTCTTTTACTTATGTGGAAGTCACACATCAAAGATACTAATATAATCAAGCTGGCGCAAATGATTTTCATCATCTGATTTAGATATTTTGATATGTTGGTTATCTTGTCGACTAATTATTGCTTATTTTAATATTATATCTGAATTTGATCGCCATGAACCACAACCTTGTAACGCCCTCTTGACAAGAACCTTCTTCTTAAACTACACAAGTTTTGTCTTTTATTTTGCGTTTGAGTAGACATTTTCGTTCTTGTCCTCCTCACCATCATAATTTCCATAGCCAATTATGGCCGTAGGACTGCTGCGCAGCTAAGCACCCAACATGATCCCTACATATTTCTCAGTTATCTGCCTATGTCTGCGTCTCTGCATTGAATCATCCAAGCCACTTAGCCCAGTTTGTCCGCCTCTTCTGTTGCCTAAGATGGCAATTTTGACGATGGTAGATGAAAATCCGAATTTGCACGAGATACTAGATTAGCAACTAGATCCCACCCTTTTACAGTGAAACCGATAAAATGCAACCCCAACTTCTACTCCAACAGTTTCTTTCCTCGCACTTCCCGACTGTGGAATTCCCTTCCACATGATTGCTTCCCCGACGGCTACAATCTCCAGGAGTTTAAATGTAAGGTCAATACACACCTCCTAACACACTAACCTGCTCCCATTCTATCAAACACTCTTCCCATCTGCCCAACCCTCATCCTCGCTATCCTTACTCATCTGTCACCTTCCTCCTGATATTCCCTATGTCTAACCACTCCTTCTTTTTACCTTCCTCTATGTAGCCCCATGTGCAATAGTGGCAGTGGAAGGCCTTGCTTGGGGTGAGATGATTAAAAAAAAATGAAAAAATGGGTTTTCATTGTAAACAAATAGCAAAGGTATACATAGAATTAGAAAGGGACAACTGAAATTATGTTAAAAGACATAATGAGGAAAGAAGGCTTGAAAATTTTAACATTCCCAACACATAAGGAAGGCCATCCCCTTTGGTTGCTCGCTGTTTCCTTACATCCCCTTTGCCTGAAGAGAACAAGGCAAAGGGGATGTCAGGAAACAGCGAGCAACCAAAGTGGTTCCTCACGTCAGTCGGTGTACGCCATCTTCTCTTGCTTATGCTCTTTAGCAACTTCCTGAAATGCATTATGAGTAACGACGTTAAGGTACATCATGGCACAGTCAACATTGAAACTCACGAATCTCCGCTTTGCAGATAGCATAAATAGTCTTGCTGGAGAAAAAAAAAGAGGAACTCGTCAGTCTTGTGAAATATTTAGGTAAAATATTTTCCGTATATGGACATGGAGATTAATACCAATAAACCAGACTACACTTTTTACTTAAAATAGAAAGACATGCTCTGCTGAAAATGTATTTATTTTCTTATGTGCCGTGGTAATCCTAAAAATTAATGAGGAAAAAATGCCAAATTGGAATAATTAAAAATGTTAATATACGCTTAAATTCTAGATAATAGAATCACATTTTTAAATACTTAAATCAAACTAAACGCACCTCATGTCATCGAGAGAAGAAACTAAAAGGAACATTTTTGCCCCAACACCATTTTTCTTCAAACCTCGTGGGCTTTCGCTAAATAATCACAAGAAACCCCATTAAATAACAGAAACCACATCACTTAATGATTTTAAACAGTAACTCGAATATTACATGTAACTCGAAAAGAAAATAATGACATAATCAAGACTTTGAAATTCCATTCTACTTTGAACAAAAGGCTAGAAAAGAAAATCCCATAAATAAAAACAGCGATAAATGTTACTGGATATGAGAAGCTTATTATCCTGAAAAATTGTTTGAAGAAGAATATATTTAAATTTCAACCGACGGTAGCAGTGATATCTTAAACTAAACGGACAACCATGCCCAGGGCAATTTTCCAAGGTCAAAGAAGAAGCCTTGCTTTATGTTGTAGAGAATGAACCAAACATTTTCATGGATGAGATTTCTAAAAGTTTGAAAATCTCTATTTCAACTATCTTTGATCATTTGAAGAGATTTGTGTTCAAGAAAAACGGCTGGTTTTGGCAAATCAAAAAGGTATCATTTTCCACAACGACAAGGCAAGACATCGCAGAAGTTGAAAGGCTTGAAATAAGAAAGCCCCTAACATCCACGGTATTCTCCTGACTTGGCTCCTTCGAATTTTCATTAGTTTTCATTAGTTCCTGTCTCTACAGAACAACTTAAATCACAAAAAAGTGACTCTGTAACGTCATCTCACAACCTATGAAAATGATTTCAAGAAGCTTCTACAACGAAATATTGCATTCAAATTTTATTTTTAGCTGCAATATTTTAAGTGAGAAATTTCTTATTTTTTGCTTCACTAGAATATATTGTCCTTAATTTTCCAGGTTTAATAATTTGTCCTGTTCTTTTCCAGGTTTAATATCTTGATAAACTTTTCATGCACGCATTTTTCCATGTAATCCATGATTTTTCCAGGCACTGCTATTAATGTATTAAAAAAATATTAACAAGAAAAAAAATTATATGCAATTGATAAAAAAAAAACGATAAAGAATTGATTATTTATAATTATTTCTGATAATCGATTCTTATAAAATGATCAGTGATATACAAAGTTTGATTGACAAAAATGATAGAAGATATCATCAGAATTTAAATGTTGAAAACTGCATGCAAAAATATTAAAAAGAAAAAATTATATGCAATTGTTAAAAAAAAACAAGAAAAAATTGATTATTTATAATTAATTCTAATAATTCTGATAAAATAAGTGATAAGCAAAGTTTGACAAAAATGATAGAAGATATCATCAGAATTTAAATGTTGAAAACTGCATGCAAAAATATTAAAAAGAAAAAAGTTATAAAGAATAAGATTTATTTTTAGAAGCGTTAGTCACTCACTCACTTATGTACTTACGTAGTTAGCCTCCCTTTTCGGACTTTTTTTTTAATCATTTCACCCCGAGCAAGGCAGAAATGCCACTGATGAGTGGGGGGCTACATAACTGTAAAAAGATTTATTAGAAAAGAGTGAGGAGTTCATATATTTTGATGTAACTTTTTTTTACTGAACCAAAATTCAAAATTTTTTCCAAAATGTAGCTAAGGAGGTGTCCTATCTAACTCTGTAGACTGTTTGAAATTTAGTTGAGAACTGAATTAGTGGTGAAGCTTGAAATCTGACTAGATTTACTCAATGTCGGACTTAAGAATATATTCAACCACTGCCATGGTTGAATGATAAAGTACATTAAATCTACTATATATAGTCAATTAAATCTACTATAAATTATATATAGTCAATTAAATCTACTATATAGTCAATTCGATTTTCTCTGGGAACGGCTCATTTAGGCGTTGTGTCAAAGCTAACATCATGTCACAAAAAAGGGGCCTAATGTAAATTTGTTAAATATCTAAGAAAATGTGCGGTTAACTGTGATTAGCAAACTGCGGAGTGAGTTCGATTTTCTCATGATACTTATTTCATTTGGCCTTGTACCACAAATTAATGCATACAAATTAATTAATAATAAATAATTAATTAAATAAATAATATTAAATAATAATTAACTAAATAAATAAATGCAAGGCCGAAGTGTCACTCAAGGGAGAGGGTTAAAGAAAGCGAATGCTGTTAAGCGATGTAAGAATGTATTAAAGGTTGCATATTATGGGATGTAAGACAATGGTTTACCCTGCCAATGGTAGGGTTAGGACAGTAGCGATTAAAGAAGTGAGTATTCTGGAGTTTGCTCCAATTAGGAAGAATCTGACAGAGTGTAACGTTACTCAAAGAATATGAAAGGAATTAAAATGTGTTGATTCAGGGTATGGCATGGCGGGTCCAAGATATGATGGTCTGAACTGTTGGAATCATGGAATAATCCCTGAAACTCTGATATTAAAGTAGCGTTACAACAGCGAGAGCTGAGCAACATTTTATCCATGGGAAACAGGTTAAAGGGTATAAAATATTTCATCACCCACAAGGACTCGCTTCTGAACACAGCAGAAGCTGAAAAGTGAAGACTGGGCCATTCCGACTCAGATAATGAGTAATGGACTCTTGGCAATGGTAAAAAAGGTTTTGTCTAGGTGACAACGCTGGGTAGGGATTTCGATTAGAATTTTATAGCACTGCGCCAGATTAAGCTAAGCTTTCTTAATCACTATAAACCCTTTTTATAAGTTTGATGATATTCGAATCTATGTAAGCATTTGTCATAATTTCCACAGATTGCCCATCGCGACGTTTATCAAGCGAATTTGTGAAATACGATCGATAGCTAATATATTCTTTGAATAAATTGCCCTTCAACAGCTTCCAGACCATTTCAATACTTTCATTTATTTATAAAATCCAGTCGATAGTAAATATAGTCTTAAAGTAAGTTGCACTTGACGTGCTTCCGGAATATTTCAATGTATTCGTGTATTTATAAAATCCAATTCATAGTGAATATATTTTTGTACTTCATGAGGTTTAAGGACATTTTAATACATTCGTATACTTATAAAATCCTGTTTATAGGGAATCTATTCTTAGAGAAAACTGCACTTCACGAGCTTCCAGAATATTTCAATATATTAAGGTATTTTTACAATCCAGTTCACAGTGAATATATTCTTAGAGTAAGTTTGAATACTGCTGGTACATCTGATCAGGTGCCCCTGATATTCATCTCAGGGTTTTTCACAAAATCCAACGAAGAATCTGTAATGTGATCAATCCCGACTTGGTAGCTCAGATGCAGTCTCTTATTCACCGGTGTAATGTGGCTTCACTATGTCACTTCTACAAATACTTTCACGGCTTCTGCTCTGATGAACTTTGCTCACTGGTGCCCCTTCTGCATGAATTTACTTGAGCTACTAGACAAGCAAATAGGTTCCATCCTTTTACAGTAAAACCAATAAAATGTAACCTCAACTTCTACTCCATCAGTTTCTTTTCTCGCACTTCCCGCCGGTGGAATTCCCTTCCGTATACTTGCTTCCCCGACAGCTACAATCTCCAAGAATTTAAATGTCAATAGTCATCTCCCATCGCATCCTTTCCCTCATGCTCTTTTCTCTATTCACTTCACACTCATCACAACAGTATTCTCATCCTTCTCTTACACACTTCCTGACACCCCCTATAACTTGTCCCTCTTTCACATCATTTTCCTTCTATATAACCCCCTGCACACCAGTGGCAGTAAAATTACCTTGTTTGGGGTGAAATGATTAAAAATGTTGCAGTTCACATGATTGCAGAACGTTTTAATACATTCGTATACTTATAAAATCATTTGACAATGAATATATTCTTAGGATAAATCACTCTTCGCAAGCTTCCAGAACATTCCAATACAGTTATGTATTTATAAAATCCAGTTGATAGCGGTTATATTCTTTGGGTAAATTGTATTTCGTGTGCTTCCAGAACATTCCAATACATTCGTATACATATAAAATCATTTGTCAATGAATATATTCTTAGGATAAATCACTCTTCGCAAGCTTCCAGAACATTCCAATACAGTTATGTATTTATAAAATCCAGTTGATAGCGGTTATATTCTTTGGGTAAATTGTATTTCGCGTGCTTCCAGAACATTCCAATACATTCGTATACTTATAAAATCATTTGAAAATGAATATATTCTTAGGATAAATCACTCTTCGCAAGCTTCCAGAACATTCCAATACAGTTATGTATTTATAAAATCCAGTTGATAGCGGTTATATTCTTTGGGTAAATTGTATTTCGCGTGCTTCCAGAACATTCCAATACATTCGTATACATATAAAATCATTTGTCAATGAATATATTCTTAGGATAAATCACTCTTCGCAATCTTCTAGAACATTCCAATACAGTTATGTATTTATAAAATCCAGTTGATAGCGGTTATATTCTTTGGGTAAATTGTATTTCGCGTGCTTCCAGAACATTCCAATACATTCGTATATTTATAAAATCTAGTTTATAGTGAATTTATTCTTAGAGTAAAGTGAACTTTACGAGCTTCCAGAACATTTCAATACATTTTGTGTATTTATAAAATCCAGGTGATAATGAATATATTCTTAGGGTAAATTGCACCTCACGAGCTTTCATTTCGCGAAATTCTTTTTTAATCATATAAATCTACGCCTTACCGCAGGTTAAGATGAACCTTGACTGTGGATGGTGTAGTTGTTAGCACAGAAAAATATATCTCCATGACAGCAAAGAGTGCAGCAGCAAATATTTAAAATTAAAAGTACATGAAGAAGTAAATACAGTGGAAACGTTTGGGAATTTTAAAAATAAGACAATCTGTTGATAATTTTAGAACCTTCTCATTACAACGCAAACCACCATTTTAGAACAGATGCAATTTTTATGAAAAAGCATCGTGTAACGAAAAAAATAGCTCTAACGCAATTACGACTTAGTAGTGAGCCGATTCTCAGGGATGCTCTATACTTTTGGCCCCTTTTTGGCCTTAATATATGCGTTGTGGGGCAATGGATATCGACTCGGGATGAGAAATCTGAGAGCCGAGTTCGAATTCCAGCTGGATTAATTTGCATTCACTTACATGCAAATAACCTTCGCAAAGGTATGAATCTATCTCTTTTTCGTCTACTTATGGGTTGAATAGCAGAACAGAGTGAATTTTCTAGCCTTGGTTGACAACCAGTCTACTGCAGAATAAAATGTCAAGTCAATGAAGTCTCGAAAGAAACATGACCGCCCAAGCGTTTTATCACGTATGGTACTTGACTGACTGAATCTTTTGAGAAATTTCTGTTATAAAACTATTTGGTTCCACTCAATAGAAAGAGATATTTCTATATGGAAAGTTGTTTAAACAGTAAGACATTTGGACGAAAGGTGATGTTCATCAGTCATGGCATAATCTAAGTCATGTTAGATGAAATGACTAAAACCCCTATGATGCTTTCTTTAAGTACACAAAAGTGTTTTAATTCTTTTTTTACGGTTTAGCTAATGATACTGGAAAAGATGGTCATTTTAATGTACTGCTCCAGTAAGTACCTGACACCTCGTGCTATGTTCTACCTTTACAAGAGGCAGATCAGGTCGAAAATAGAGTACTGTCGCCATATATGGGCAGGAACTACCCAGTTTCTAAAAGTATCTCCACGTCTTTATGGGTGACGAATTATTTTCCACTTCTTTTCCAAAGACAAAACGCCACAACGTTGCTCTGTCGCTGTCTTTTCCACGATAATGTTCAGACGAACTATATTCATTAGTTTCACCAATTCTAACCTTCACCCAGCATGCCACGCATATTTTATCGAACCACCGTCATTCCCCCCTCGTATTCCATGGTTGTGATGTAAGTTTTACTCGAGCATCTTCTCCCAATGAACCGATGCTTTGCTGAACCGACTGCTAAGAGGATGCTTTTAAAATCATTAAAATTTTAAGATGTTCAAATCTTTGGTTAACCGTTATCTTCCTTACGCATCTCCATAAACTGTGACTCTTAATTTCTGACTCTCTACCTAAAGTGACTCTTCGGCCTTTTACCGGTCGAATATTATTGTACAAAATCCATAATAAAAAATTAATAGTGTTCCATTTTTGTCTTTACAAAAACCTCATAGAATGATTCCACTATATTGTGTGTGTGTGTGTGTGTGTGTGTGTGTGTGTGTGTGTGTGTGACGAAAAGAAAGAGACAAGAGAAAAACTCTATTTAGTTTTAGCCGATGTGTTTTGTTCCCTGACGTTTCGTTTCAAAAGCCGAAATGAATTTATTTGAAATAAAGTATCTCTAAACAAGTAGACGAAACGCGTCGGCTGAAACTAAATACAGTTTTCCTCTTGTCGGTTTCTTTTAGTCATATTGATTCCCTCTGGAGATTATATCTGTGAATATTCACACACACACACACACACACACACACACACACACACACACACACATATATATATATATATATCAATTAAATAGTATCCCTTACTGAAACGAATGGAAACGAGGAGAAAAGGTTAGCAAGCTTATCTTGCTGGTTGAATTACGAGTGAGTAGTGAGTTCGATCCTAACCCGGAGCTCCACACTTTCAGCCATTTACCAGATGTAAGCTACGCTTACGAAAATCATTTGGGCGGTACTTCGACGAAGTATAATGGTAAGCAAACCTGCCTCGCTTAGTAGTGAGTCGATCTTCAGAGATGCTCCATACTTTTGGCCTTGTACCACATCTAAGCTACGCTTAAGAAATCCTCATACAGAAACTAATTTAAGAAACTAACGTCTATCACTGAATATGTATTCCAGCTCTTGATAATAATGGCGAAACTAGAAATGTTGCTCTAGATATCTTGAAAGCGTTTGACAGGGTTGACATTCTGGCCTTCCGAGCAAGCTCCAGAACGCCGGTATTTTTAGACGACTATTTGATTTAATCAGATCGTTCTAATTAAATCATGAAATGAAGGTTATTTTGAACATGCAAGCTTTAATATTCTTTCACATGAATGCAGGTGTTACTAAAGACTCTATCACAGGCCTTACGCTGTTTATGGTCTTCGTCAATGATCTTCCTGATACCATGTTCCTAAGTAGTCATCAAGGCAGTTGACACTACCATTTACTACCATCTCAATAAGAAATCTGTCAAGGATGACAAAGTAAACCTGGCTGCTACCCTTGAAACGGACCTCCAATCAGTGGTTAACTGGGACAGGAAATGGCTTGTAAATTTGAATGCCTATAAAAGAAAACTGCTCTCCTTTAACTACGATAGAGGTACTTTCTTGCCACCCATTAGCATTGCTGGTGCAAGTCTCCTTGAGAGAAACCCACTGCATCTCTTTGGTCTAATTTTTTAACCGACCTGAAGTGGAATTAATTTATCGGATCTATAGATGCATCTACTGCTAGGAAAGTTGCGTCTTTGTGTCGGGACAGAAAGTTTTTCTCGTTAGAATCCATATTGCATCTTTGTCAATCTATCACTCTTCTTTGCAATGATTACTGTTGCTATATCTGGTCGGGTGCTTTTGCTATTCATCTTGAGGTTCTCAACAAAATCCAAAAAAGCATCTGCAATGTAATCCGTCCTGACTTGGCATCTCGACTTCAATCACTTTCTCACCGATCTGGCGTGGCATCCCTCTGTCTTTTCTACAAATATTTTCATGCAACTGCTCTGGTGAGCTTTTCTTTCTTTTGATGTCCTGTCCACGTGAACTGAAGCGTGCTACTAGATTGACATCCACCCTTTTGCCGTTGAAATAGTTAAATGTAACCGCCACTTCTACTCAGATAGGTTCTTTTTTCGCACTTTCCAACTGTGAAACTCCCTTCCGTTTACTTGCTCTTCTGATTGCTACAATCTCCAAAAAGTTGAATGCAAGGTCAATTGCCATGTTCTATATTCTTCAATTCCATTCATTTTTATCCTTTATTCAATACCCACTGTACCCAGTTTGTTCTGTCACTGTGATCCCCTGCCAACTAGCGGCGGTCTCCCCTTGCTTAAAGTGAAAGAATAAAAAAAAAAGCTCATAATATGTGGAGACAACAACAATAACGTTAAGTTGTGAGAAAATTATCAAATATTTTGATAGATTTGAATCAGTTATGATTTGCCATTGAATGATTGCAACAAAAAGACTGAATTAAACAAAATCGTGACTGAACTGATGCTTTAAATTAATCAGAATTAATTGAGAACGCGGTTGGATCTACATAGATGCGAAGGTTAGTCTACTAACGAAACCTAGTGATTAAAGGGTTGGCATGTTGCTATTGGTGATGATAATGTACTTGCTTTTGGGAACCAAAAACTGTTATCCGGGAAGAGAATATAAAAAAATGTGTGACTGCAAGATGGCGAAAAGCAAAAGTTGTGAAATAAGAAAAGGGAGATGACTTGAAAACGAAAGTTGATCAATGTACGATTGCAAGAAGCAGCAGTAAAATGCAAAGAGGAAGTTATTCTCATCCAATGTTATTCCAGTAAACGTCTGATAAGAATAAGAGATTAAATTTTTCATACTAAAATAATTGCTTATTCATTTTAGAACTACGTCATATTAACGTTAGTCAATCAAAAGTATTTTATTTCGTTTGATCGTCTTGTGAGGATGGAAGGAAGTCTACTTTCTTCCCTCGAAGTTTGGGCGTTTATATAACTTCCTAACATCCCGGCTGTTTTTTGAATGTATATCGTAAGTTCGGTCAGGTTTACATCATAAAACGAATTAAAAAATAATTTTCCCATGATGAAGGTTATGCAGCAACTGGAAAGGATTTCTGGTGATACGTTCGATTTTATGGTCCCAATTCCGAAAAGGACATTTGTCACTTTCTAACGAGATCGTTTGGATGTGTTTTCAGCGGTCTTTCTCAAGAGATTCGGCCATTCGAACTCAGCGGCCAACCCAACTCAGATCAATCATATTTACCCGTTCTTTCCTTACTTCCCATAAATTATTTCTCAACCAAAAGAGAAAATCAACATAGTCAAAACGTATTTCACTTTTTCAATACAATTCAATTCATTTAACTTTTTTTAAACAAAATACGTTAAGTTTCTTTTAATACAATTCAATACATTTAACTTTCTTTTAATACAATCTTTCATAAAAGAAACTAAAGTTTTAAGGTATGTTTCTTCTATCTTTGTTTAAATATTGAACAGGCACCTTCACCTAAAAATACACAAAATCTACAATCCTATTAAGTTTCACAAATTGAGGCCCGATTTTGCACTTGTTGGCTTTGAAGTTACCATTTCGATCAACCTTCGAGTATCCTTTGCCTTTTTACATCCTGAGGTGAATAAAAGGGGAAAACTTTGATATCTCTTAGTATGAACACAGTATATGCTGGGGTCACCAAGAATCAATTATTTTTAGATCAATGCTTCCGGGTTCCTATTAAATCAGATTCAGTCGTTTGGTCTTTCGTGGCGTTTGCTATAATTCGATATCTTGGTCTAATCGATAAAGAATTGCGATTTTTAATACTCTGTTCAATTTGTAATCTGTCAATTAATATATATGCCCCAAATAGCACTTCGACGTTGTGTAATGTTTACCAAGCATGTTTTTGCTAGATCGATTACTGAGTAGTGAGTTTGATCCTCACTGGGTGCTTTATACTTTCTGTCTAGAGTCACATCATTACACGCTTAGTAAATAGCAATGTAATCACTACAAGTAATATAGGTTGTGAACTGAGGTTGTTATCAAGTCTTGGTGTTGTTTCTGCTAATCGTGTCAGTCAGTTAAGTGCCACACGTGAGATATGTTTGATATTTGATTGACTAGGTAGGAGATTTTCCTGCAGTAGGTCGCCATTACTATCTGCGGTAGTCTAGTTTCGAACCAAGATTATAAAACTCAATCTGTCCTGCTATTTAACCCATATATGGAGGGAAGAGACGGATTAAGACATTTCCTAAGGCTATTTGCATGGAAATGAATGTAACGAATTCAACTGGTATTCGAACTCGGCTCTTCGATTTCTCGTTCCAAGCCTATATTCACTGCACCACAACATTACTAAAATTAATAAGGCGTATTCTATATTGGTTAGTGTTTGATATGATTAATTTTTCCCATCAAAACCATTGTAACTGTATTAATAATTATTATAATTCTTATAATTCTTGCAGAAATGTTTGTAATAAGTAAATTGCTAAAATACAATACAGAATTAAATTTACAAATAGAATATTGTTTAATCTCAAGTTTGCCTACGTTCGACACATCTCTGGGAATGTTTCATAATCCAGAGCGATGAACTATCGATATCTTCTTATTGACCCTTGCTTTTATCTCAATTTAAATTCAAAATAATGTCCAGAATGTCATCTTTATATTATATTTGAATTTTGTTTCAACTTTTCAATATTGAACATTTTGAAAATGAAAACATTTTCATGAATGATGAAAGAAATAAATGTAAAGAAAAAAGTTAAAATAAGTACGAAAAACAAGTTTAAAAAATGAAGTTAAATATTGATTAAAAATATTAAAGGGAAATAAAAAGGAACAAAATTGAAAGAGAAATAAGAAATTAAAATGTATTAAGTGAAAAACATCAATAGAATTTACGTAAAAATATGATAATATATTAAAAATCCTTATGATATTCTGAAACAAAACATCATTATATAATATGATTACAGTAGCAATTTAACTGAAGCAAAATTATTTCGGTACGAAATTTTTATATTACTTGTTATAGAATTAGATAAAATTTACTCCAGTTTACCCTGGAGTAAATTTTAAAATGTGACCCAAAAGATTTGTACTTTAAATAAAAGAAAATTATTTACATGGTTAAAAAGAAAACATGATTTTTATTAATTTTTTTTAATGATAAAACAAGAAAAGCATTTTATGAATAAATGTTGCTTTGACAAAATATCCTTCAGCCTTGATTACTGCTGCACAAATTTTTAGCATTCATTGCAAAACTTTCTCAGAGTATGTTTCATAATTGATTTCATTCTCTTTTTCATTAACGCTAAGAAACCTTTTTCATTTTTTTCCACTTTCTTTCAAGTTCATCCCATGCTAGTTCTCGGGGTTGATTCTAACTTTTGAACTGGAGTTTACATCTGATAAATAAAACCTTAATGTTAGTAATCATATATACAGAGAGAAATTGAAAAGTTATCAGTACTACAAATTAAAACAAATTATGATGTTGGTAATTTGGTCAGATATTGTACAACGTGACGGAAGGATGAAATAAAATAGATAGAATTAAAATATTTGTATATTTTGGTTGTAACTGGTCAAAGGGTTTTTAAACATTTCTAATGAGTATATATCGCAACAACAGCAGGGAAAACAGTCGATTGGCTATATAGAATGAGCGCAGTAGCAGAAGAAACAAACGGGTGCTTTTTAAAACACGTTTTCAAAAAAATCTATCTTCTCTATTTCTTCGTCTTTGTGTAAAGTTGGTAAGTATTTTTTTTATTCAAAATATAGACAAATGGAAGCAAACTCTGTTGTCAACGAAAGGTGTTACTTTCCACTTAATTATTTCGTGAATTTAATTATTTTATTCTTCTTATCATGGAACAAATATTTCATAAAATCTCGAGTATTTGTTTCCGTTCAATTTCGTTTTGTTAAAAATATCTTTTGTTGGTTCAGACTTTTTAGACTGTGTGAGTTTTTATTATCTTTTTCTGTTTTCTTTTTTAATCATTTCACCCCAGACAAGGCATTAAAGCTACTAGTACACAGAAGGTTACAGGAAATGCAAGTGAAATTAGCGAAGATTTAGGAAAAAATAAAAGATGAACAGGGTTCAAGAAGACAAAACATAGCAACTGATGTTGCATTTGAACTTTTGATGATTGTAGTTATCAAAAACAAGCAAACAAAACATATGAAGTCGCACTATACACAAGTAATTTTGTAGAGATCAAAATTTTGCATTTTCAGTGACCGGTCGCACTATACACAAGTCATTTTTCTAGAGGGGCTAAAAGATAATGCAGTGGGAGTACACTGTATATAAAGTCAACTTATACACGAGTATATATGGAAGATACCACCTCTGTTATATTTACATGCCACTTCACTATCTGACATTCATGTGTTTTTGACTTGCAATATATGCTTTGATAAAACAGTACTGTTTGCATCTTTTCAGTTGTTAAATGACCTTTTACGTGAGTACTTTCTCTGTTTCCAGGGTCTTTTGCTATGCGCATATATTTTTCTGACCGTAGTTCTGTATTTTACATCACTTTGTAGACAGTTACCGTTTAGGGGTATTCGTAAGTCTCTGGGATTGTGGTATACTAGTAATGTTTCTGTTGTTTTTCTTATTATGTGTCGTATTTTTCGGAGCACCTTTAGTTAAGTTTTAGTATATTTATATATAAAATCTTCTGGTAAATTAAGATGCCTTTTGCCAAAAATTTTACTGGGTTCATTTATGTATTTTTAAGTATTAAGTATTTTTCTTCCCATCTCACGCACTGGTCCCAGCATACGTTGCATGCTTTAAAACAATCTGCAAATTTTTCTTTCCGAATTGCGATCAACTGCATTGATTGTGATTTTCTTAATCCTGTCAGTGATGTCTAAACGACAATTTTTACAATTCGGGGGATTCGAGAGGTCTTTTTATGGTTTATCAACACTTGGTGCATTATCTAAATCCGACACATATTTTGGATTGTAAGAACATTTAACTATTTGTGTTCCAGTAATCTGAAGTTCAGTTTTATTGTAAAATTGACAGTAATGTCGATGTGCTTGTAAAAGTTGGAGTTTAAATACATTTTTAAAAGGTTCTCAAATAAGTTTAATAAACATCGGTGTATATTAGGCATTACACATACATACAAACAAACACACACACACACACACACACACACACACACACACACACACACTAATATGCATTCAATTTTAATATTTTATGTAGACGAAAACCTGTTTTAGAGGATCATGTTAATAAATCATCGCAGAAAGCGTCTCAAAATTGTTTTACCGATCGACAAATGTTCGTGATTTTAAAATATAATAGTAATACTAAGAGATTGAAGTTTTTATCTGGGTGTACGGGGGGTTTGATGGGTAACAACTTAGAATTAGAAATCAGAGATTCTTATTTGAATTCCTGTCGAATTCGTTACATTTACCTTTACATGACTACCCTTGGGGAAAGGTATGAATCCAACTATTTCCCTCAAACATGGATTAAAGATTAAAGCTTTTATCTAGAAAAATACTTGTTATTCTTGAAAATATACTAAGTAGTTTTTGAAGAAAAAATTATTTTTCTTTATAAAAATTTTACTATTTAGCTTTTATTTTCATGCAAAGATATAAATTAGAGGACACTCTGTACATGACATCGGCTTATGTACGGTAGATAGCGCTTCAGTATATTTATATACAACTTTACTATCTGAATATTTAAACAAGCAGACATATATGAGTAGGCAATGAATTCCACTATCACTCAATTTTTTTCTGAATTTGATTCTTCACAATTTTTGTCATAATTAATAAGCGTCTATACACTTTTTAATCTATCATATTAAAATGAATGTTTAACTTCTGCAATATTTCTGATAAACTATTTGCGGTTATTTAACATAATCATTTAATAGAAACAATCAGTTTAACTAAAACCTAAATCCAATTTTGAATTTGGTAAAAACAACGCAGAGCAGACATCACTGAAAGTGACCCATTTAATCTGAGCCATTGAAAGTAACCAACTTATTCGGCCATTAAAATCCTGATCATCTTTAACGTCAGCAAAAATATAATTCAACATTGGCTAGTCTAGCGAAGAAGCCATTTCATGCCGTTTCTGAAGAACCGTCTTTTCGTCTCCTTCAGTTGAGCCATTATCGTTCACTAGAGTTTCCGCCGGAAGTGAAACGACATTGATTGACTGCTCATCTCTTCTGCCAGTCACAATATCGTTCTCAGGTTTATTCGACCCAGAAAAACACACGAACGCCGACAAAATACTCTGAAATAAAGAAATAAAAATATCAGGAAGATTTCGGGGAGTATAGGAAAACTGTCAACGCAGAAGTTTGATTATTAAGAAAGAAGGATATGGTGACATAAAGCGGGAGTGGGTTTGATGCTAACCTTTGATTCGTACGTAAAACAAGTACAAGTCATCAAGAAACACAGGAATCTTCCTGTATTATTAGTCATAGCTTAGCAACCAGAGATAAAAAAAGATAATAATGTCAAAATCACAATTATATTTGTATTTTTATTGATCACAATAAATCAATTTTTGGGGCGTTGTGAACTCAAGGAAAGATTATGTATTTTGTCAAAAGTATGATATTTTTAAGTTCAACTGAAAAACGCAAATAGTGCTTAAAAGTAATATAATAATTTACTATAATTGGTAATTTATTGTAAAACTGTCAGTAATGCCCAAGCGCTTGTAAAGTTTGGAGTATTATATTTTTTTAAAGTTTTAAAATGAATTTCAAAAACTTCGGTCTATATTAGACCTCACAAACACATACACACACATGCATACAGTTTCAATATTTTATGTGTACTCAAACCTGTTTTATAGGATTGGAGAACTTGTTAATCAATCATCGTAGAAAGCTTCTCCAAATTATTTTTCCGATCGACAAATCTTTGTGATTTAAAAATGTAAACATAACATTGATTGAAGACTTTCTCCAGGTGGGCTTAGAATGATAAATCGAAGATTCTAGTTTAAATTCCTATCGCATTCGTTACAATTTTTACATATAAATACCCTTGGGAAAGTTATAAATCCATCTCTTGCACTCAGATATGGGTTAAATAGTAAAACTTTTATCTAGAAAAATCCTTGTTATTCTCAAAAAAAAAAAAAAGAAAAGAAAATATTAACTATTTTTTGTACAGAAAGATGATTTTTCTAGATACAAATTCTACTATTTAATTTAGTTTAATCCAAAATATCAGGGTGTGCACTACATATGAAGTCGCTTTATAAACGGATATATATGAAAGATATCATCTCAGTATATTTTCATACCCCTTCAATATTTTAACATTCAGACAGGTAGATATATATGAGTAAACGATGGTCTGCATTATCGCTCAATGTTTTTGTCAATATGGTTCGGTATAATAAATTTCGTACATTGTCATAGTCAATATGCGTCTATACAGTTTTCTACCTATCATATTAAAATCAAAGTTTGACTTTTGCAATATTTCCGATAACCTATTTGTGACCTTTTAGCATAATTTAGCATAATTTTGTATAATGGTTATAAAATAACACTTACGCCGTATGGGTCTCAGCTGACATCCAGCATCACGGATAATATCTGGTGAGATGAGCACTAGGTTGTCGCTTACCCCGAATGTTGCTCATAGGGTTGTTGATTTTGGCGTTTTGCACGGTCTCATCAGCGCAATTGTACAAGTGAATATTGGCTTGGGAGCTTGGCATATTCGTGATCCGAATGTCGCATGTTTGTAATCGGTTGCTCGATTCTCATAGTGGTCACAGATCACGAACCACTAAAAGGATTTTTCGGAGATAGGGAGCTAAGCAAAATCCAAAACACTCGATTATTCAGGTTAAAAGAAAAAAATCTCAGGTACAGATTCAGCATTCAGCACTGCTCTGGGAAATGGCACAGAGCCTCCGATGCCATCTCTCAACAACCCCGCTAGCAACATTCGGAGCAAGCGACAACCTAGTGCTCATCTCACCAGATATTATCCGTGCAGCTGAGCAATAGCTGGGATCCATACGGCGATAAGTATTATTTTACAATCGTCTAATAGAGACATTCAATTTAAATAAAACTTAAACTGAATTTTGAACTTGGTAAAACAATGTAGAGGTTATCATATTTAAATGGCTAACCCATAGCTGGCAAGAATATTTACTTGTAAGTGAATGTTACAAACTCAGCTTGAATTCGAACACCGATTTCCGATTTCTTATTCCGAGTCGCTCTTCATTACATTTGATGTCCGCAAGTTTCATGGCGCCAAATACCATCTTTAAGGCATGCAACTGCGTAATTATGGTGCGTTGTTTGGTTGAAAAACCAAGGTCATGACGTGAAGAACCTACTCCTTTTGTCTTTAGAGATAACGGAGGTCATACAGTACTCTAGCTTGTTCAATAGCGTATCACTACCATTTAGGTAACCCGATGAGAGAGGGGTCACGGAAGTAAAGTAAAGTACCCTTTAATTGGTTGCCAATTTACATCAAGGCTACGCAATCGTTTCTCGGGATATTTCAAATAGCGGAAAACAAAAAGACGTTTGAATAATGGCGAATATTGCTAACGTTAGAATAATGGGTTTAACAACGGAATACTTCGGAAATATCGTAGGAACGAAAGCGCCAAAGAAATAATCATTGGATATTCAATTTCACAAAAAACTATCATTTTTACACGAAAAAGCCAATTAGTATATTTACGCGTCATCTTTCAACAAAAACACAGCGCACACAAATAAAACATCAAGCTAGCCTTCAGAATAAATTCTTGATATTTGTACAGCTTATCAAACATTTTGTAGGTTATTTAGAGCCGAAAGAAATTTTTGAGCGAAAAAATATTTTTTACGACTGCATATTACATAAATAATTTTTAGAATAACAAGGATTTGTCTAGATACAAGTTTTATAATTTAACCCATATCTGGAGGGAGGTGGTGGATTCATATCTTTCCTAAAGGCATTTATGTGCAAGGAAATGTAACGAATTCGAGAAGAATCCACAAAAGAATCTCTGATCTCTCATTTTAAGTTGTTACCCATTTTAAGTTGTTACCCATCACGCAATCTGTTAGTGTTACTATTATATTTTTAAATCACGAAGATTTGTCGACTGGAAAAATAATTTTGAGAAGCTGTCTGCTATGATTGTTTAACATTGTTTACAATCCTATAAAACAGGTTTTGGCTGCAAAAATATTGAAACAATATGTATATTTGTGTGTGTATGTTTATATATACAAATATACATATATATATATATATATATATATATATATATGTGTGTGTGTGTGTGTGTGTGTGTGTGTGTGTGTGTGTGTGTGTGATGTTTGATATAGACCAATGTTTTTAAACTTCATTTGAAAACCCTTAAATAATATAAAACTTCGGACTTTATAAACGCTTAGGCATTACGGTCAGTTTTTCGATAGAACTGACCTTCAGATTACTGGAATACAAATGGTTAAATATTAACCTTTTAATATTCTTAGTAAAATGTTCCATAAGGATGAAATATATTTTATAATCTAGACTCCGAACAGTTCAAAATATGAACATAATTTACTTGTTCACAAGTTACGGTTATTGCAATGAAAATGTAATCTGCGTGCCGAGTTCAATTTCTGATCGATTCTGTTTAGTTCACTTTGCTTTGACACCATTAGAAAAAGACTAAATTCATTTACTTTTAGTTATAGATGAAGTAACAGTAAAGATTGAAATATTTTGTCTTGAGGTGGCAAACTCTCCAGAGCAGTGATTTCCAAACATTTTTTTTATCTGGACCCTATTTTGGGAATAAAAATTTGCTCGCCCCTCACCAAATTTTATGTGAAAAAATATATGGAAGAATCTGTCGGCTCCTGATAAGTTCCGGTGAAATGGCGTAAGCAAAGTGGGTCTATAGATAGGGTTAGAGAATGATTTTGTAGACTATGCCAAAGCGTTCGACAAAGTACGCTAAAGGAACTGATAGAAATACTCAGCATCCTCGATATATTTGGCAAAGATATCAGAGTAACCAAGAATCTCTACTGACAGAAAACCGCCTGCATACAAACAGGTAACGAATTCAGTAGATATACAAAAATAGAAATGGGCGTAAGACAAGGATGTGTCCTTTCACCGGATCTATTCAACTTGTAAAACGAGACTATTCTGAGGACCCTAGATGTTATGCTAGGATTCGTCATTGGCGGTCACAATCTGAGCAACAGAAGATACGCAGATGATACAGTGCTAATGGCTGATACGGAAAGAAAACTACAAGATCTACTAAAAAAAGGTAGATTAAGAAAATCAAAAGATAGGACTACAGATAAACTACAAGAAAACTGAATGTATAAATTTATCAGCATAAATAGCAAACCCAAAAGCCAATTACAGGTTGGGTATACTAAAATCAAGCAAGTACAAAAATTTAAGTACTTGGGAAGTGTTCGAACGGAAGATGGAAAGTGCGACACTAAGATTTTAAGGCGAACTGGAAAGTCCAAGGACCCATTTCAGAAGCTGAGCAGAGTATTAAGAGACAGGAAAATTTCACTAGAAACAAAGAATATAGTACTGAATTACTATGTGATGTCTGTTCTTCAATATGGCACTGAATCCTGGAAACTAAAAGGAAATTAATACATCAGGAAGAGACAGCTGAAATTTTTTGGGACATATAATGAGGAAGGAAGGCTTGGAGAATCTGATACTCACAGGTCAGATAGACGGAACGAGAGACTATGAACAGCAGCGGATAACATATTTGAAGGGCCTGAGCAGGTAGATGGCAGAGCGGGGTTTAGGTGGGGTAACAGTGGGGCTAAGAGCTAGGGATAGAGAGACGTGGAAGGCTATGAGCGCCTACGTCCCGAAGAAACATGATGCATAGAAGAAGAAGAAGTACAGATTCAAAGTTATCGATAACTCTCTCCTCCAATTTGAGGACACTAGTTACTTTATTGTTGAGACTTTGTCACTGTTTTATGTTTTTTTTTTTGCAAAAATATCACATTGACAAAATCGGCTAATAATTATTTATAACTATTTATACTGCAATTACAAATAATCCATATTAATATTTAAAATTTTGAAATTATATTTATTTTTGGCATATGAAATTTATTGAAACTGTTTCTAAATCTTTGCTTGTCTTTCAATCATTCCTCCTCACCGGCTATCCTCTTCCGCCTTATTTGTGATGTGTGCTGCGCTGTTTGGGAACAACTGCTCTAAAAGAAGAACTTTAAATTCAAAATCAGCCTGAAGATAGATAGGTTACCTAAGGCTATCTTGTCCTAAACGCTCTACTGTTGCTACGGCTGAATTATATATGGTATCTTTAGTAACCTAATGATTTAACGAACTTGTGATCTAACGTAATTCAGATATGCTTATTTTTCGTTTGCTTTGAATGATGCTAGCATTTTACATCAGAAATTTTGTGGCTAAATGTTTACTTTCTATAAAAAGAAAACAAGAAAAAAAAACAAGAAAAAAGAAAAAACAAGGAATTTTATGAAAAACTGTTTAAACTTTAATTTTTTTGTGCACCCAAATTTATATCTAAGTCTGGCCATCTACACTAAAATTCTCGCCTTAATTAATAACAATAGCATTAAGACAAATGGTTAACACGAAGAGAAAAGAAATTAAATGAATTCAATTATCCTCAATAATATTTTTATAAGCACAGTAAGCTTTGTCATGTGTAAATTATTAAATGTCACGTTAGCATCTGGCTTAGAGAAAGCGTGAGAAAGATTTTGCTGCTGTCTTTTCCCTTATTTCAATCTTTTGCGAGGGAATTTAAAAAAAATAACTACATGAAAAATATGGTGATGCCTTTTGTTTTGACGAAATAAAGGGAATATATACTTAATCACAGCATCGGAATTCAGTCAGTTAAGTGCCATATAGTGATACACGCTTTGAGCGATCATGTCTCGAAGGAGATATGACTGACTGGGCAGAAGATTATTCCGCAGTAGGTTGTCATTGCTATCTGCGGTAGACTGGTTGCCGATCAAGGCTATAGAACCCAATCTGTCCTATTATTTAACCCGGGAAGAGACGGATTAATACCTTTCCAAAAGGTATTTATGCGTAAGTGAATTCAAATTATTCAACTGGAATTAGAAATCAGAACCCCCTACTTGTCGTTCCGAGTCGATATCCACTGCACTACAACGCATATTAGCATTTTTCAAAAACATGCGTACATATATAGACATACACTGTTTGCTATGGGATTACACGCAAGCCTATAACCAGATCTGAATTACGTTACATCGAATGCCTATGATGGCTTTAATTATTTTAGCACATTATTCTTTACAACATAGATTATTTCCAGGCAAATATTTGCTCAATATAGCGAATGTACGTTTTATTTTCTCGTACGACAGTCGAAGATGTCGGGATTGCAGATAACTGAATGTTGCCATTGCTTTAACGGATTTCTGATTGTAATTAAAGATGTACAATGAATATCGGCTCGGAAGGAAAAATCGGAGAGACGAGTTCGAATTCCAGTTGAATTCGTCGCATTCCTTTACGCGTAAATACCAGTGGAAAAGATATTAATCCATCTCTTTTCCCTCCCGCTACAAGTTGAATAGCAGGACAGATTGGGTTGTATTGTTTGGTTGGCAACTAATCTATTAGAGAAAGAAATGGCAACTTACTGCTGGAAAATCTTTTGTCTAGTTAATCATGGATCGAAAGAGACATAATCGCCGAAACGTATAATACGTATGGCACTTAACTGACTGAATATAAGATGTAACTTTGAAAATTTAAGAAAAGTTTAGTAGATTTTACACCAAATCTAAAAATACCTTTATTAAGAATTAAGGATGAACGGTATTTCTCAACTTTTGTCAACATATTCATAACAAATTGTTTTGTCGTCTTTTTGCGAAATACCGACATCACAAGAATCATTTTCCTGAATCTTTAATAACAGGCCACAATGTTGCAAAAATTACGCCCATTTAAGAGAAATTATATTTTCCCGACTCACTCCACAGCCATTTTTGTTTCGAAAATTGGTTGAACTAGTCAAGGCAATATTCTGGATTTTATTTACATTTACATTATTTACATTGTTCGGAATGTTGTTCTCATCCTTATTGTCTTATTCACGACATTTTGGCCGTTGAACGCTCCGACCTTCTTCCGATATACGTTGTAATTTCGAACCGAAGACTTATTTAATCCACTGAGATAGATTGTTCTAGTTCTGTGTGCCATGCCTTTTCTGAATGTCTCAGTTTTAATGAACTTCTTTTAGTGACTCAACTCTTCAAGTTTTTGTTCACCTCTGTTGTGGCCAGGTATTGAACTCATAACTCTTTGGATAACTGGATTACTTCGACCAATGCTTTTTTCCATTGGGCCCTGAAGAATATCAGAGCGTACTACAGTCGAAACGGCGTTTGAAAATAAAGATGAGAACAACAGTCCGAACAATGTAAATAGTTACAGTATCTGATCCCAGAAATATTGACAGATTTTGGATGATTATATCAATTTTCAATGTTAAGATTTTGGGAATAATGTTTTCTCCTAATTGCACAATAAAAGATGTGAAAGATTTTACTCGACTAATCATTTAATAAATGGTTGACACAAAAGTTAATGAATTTAGACTTTACAAAACAATAAAAAATAATTCTTTTTTTTTCGTTCAGTTAACGACAAGAATTTATATAATGTGAAATTAACGAGCGTTAGTACCAAGAAGAAAAGTTGGCACAAAAGGTGAAAAATAAAGAATTAATATTGATAAGCAGTCTACCTGTTTACATCTCAATATGGAATGTTGATGTTTATAAAAGAAAAGTTCCATCCGGTAAATGTAATATTTTTTCTGTTGGCGAACAATACTATGTGATAGAAAAGGAGCAATTTAAGGCGTTTAAGATAGATAGATAGATAGATAGATAGATAGATAGATAGATAGATATGGACAGACTGAGATATACAAATAAATAGAGATATATGAGCAGATTGAGATAGATAGATAGATAGATAGATAGATAGATAGATAGATAGATAGATAGATAGATAGATATGAAGAGGCTTTAATAGATAGATAGATAGATAGATAGATAGATAGATAGATAGATAGATATGGACAAACTGAGATATACAAATAAATAGAGATATATGAGCAGATTGAGATAGATAGATAGATAGATAGATAGATAGATAGATAGATAGATAGATAGCAGAATAAAAAAGATAGGAAACTAATATCCTAAAATGGTCACTTGAAGAAATTGTTTCCGCCATATTTCTTTGACGTGCATATTCCCACCAGTAAATATATAAATAAAATTGAAAAATGTAAAAACCGTCAGTGTATCTTTTTCTATTTCTAAATTAATTCCAGATATCATAACCAGAAATATAAGCATTGTGAATCTTATGGCAGACCAATTGCCAGGATGCAATCTTCTTGCTGTAGTACCTGCCCCTGAATCATAAGCATTTTATAATCTGCTAGAGGTGGCTAGTTCGCATGATGAACAACATAGATGCCACATTGTGTCTTGCACTGTTTCCTTTTTTAATTCTTTATCTTGCCTTTCTACAGCTCCTTTTTTTAATATCAATAAATTGTCCAAACTACTTGGAAAGATACTGCTATTTTTTTATGATATCTTCTCCATTGTTTTGACACCAGCATATACTTCTGTTAAACTGGTTGCCTCACAATCCCTGTATAAATAATTATTTTTACTAATGTTTATTCATTATGAAACCCCAAGAGCCACTCAAGGTAGTGGGTTACTGAATGAGGTGTGTGGCATGAACGCAAGATGAGTACGTAGCAAATAGATATTATGTAAATAGATAACTGCTGACCTTAAAATGGAAGAGATTAATATTATTCGGGAAAGCATCAACACAGGAGTCTCTTTCACAAGTCGCTGTTCTTGGGAAGAATCAGGCTGAAAATGAAACCTCATTTTTACAAAGACAATACAAAGAAAACAAGGATGATTCGATCCTGTGAACTTTACATGATGAGTCTCAGCTGTAAAGTTTTGGAGCTACTATCTGCTTAACCCATACCTGGATGAACAAAAGATGGATCCATACATTTCCTATGTAACAGACTAATGCAACAGACTAATCTAGAATTTGAATTCTACTACCGGATAAGCTTTATGCTACTACTTTCATTCTCTAGATCAGGGATTCCTAACTGAGTCCATATGAACCCTGGTTGTCCATGTAACATTACTGGAGGCCCTCACAAAAGTTGAAGCCAAAGTGTGTAGATCAGTAGTTCTCAGCTTTTTTTTTTCCAGTGGACTACTTTTACTCATAATTATTTTGGTGAACCCCTATAAGCATCTGATGAAAAAACAACTTTATTTTATTTTTTACTAATAGATAAGTTTCGGAACTGTATTATAAAAATAGTAAATCTATATGTTTTATTTTGAAGTAAATCGAATTTGATGAAAATAAACTTGTATTTATCAACTAAATTCTATCGAAAATTTATTTGCAACTCATAATAAACCATTTTTCAAATTCGGCTCTATCGACGTCAATAATAGTTGAAGTTGATCCCTTTTCACAATATTGAGTCTATGACTATATTAAATAATTAATATTAATATTTATTTTATTAAAAAATAAAATAAAAATTATCATTTATTCGTCTTCGTCATCCTTCGACCAACCATTGCTGTACTAAGATGCTGTAAGTGAACGTTATGAATTTTTTCAAAGGCTAATACAGACGGGAATCGCCGGCACTACATTTTAAATATATTTTTTATATATACATGAGACATTATCTTAAAGAAGATTGCTAACCAAGACTCAAGACTTCTTCCAAGTTACCGACGGTTACCAAATTTTACTCACAAGGTTTGGGTCAATTCGTGGTATGGTTTTCAGGTAATTTCTAAAGGTTCTAGGATTGCCACCTCCAAACCAATAACATCAAGAAATTCTAACAAATCGACCATAGTGAGATTCAAACTCGGGCTTCATGGTCAGAATGCGAACGTTCTAACCACTCACCCATTATTAGTATCTATTATTATTACATTACATTCATTTATACAATAAATTATGATCTTTATATAATTTTCTTAAATATATACAATCCTTTCTTTATAAGTTTTACAATCAAAACATTCGGTAGAGTGAAAGAGACGTTAACTTGCATCGCTTGATCTTGTTTACTACTTGTTTTACTAGGGTGTAGGTTTTTGTAGAAATTCCAGTTATCTTTTGTAACAACCATCCAAAGGGAAATGAATCTATGGATCCCTAAAATATTACCGTGGGCTCCCGAACTGCTATTATTTTGTGTGAACCTCCGGTAATGTTACATGAACCCCGGTTGGGAACCACTGCTCTAGATGGTTAACTTTTCATAAACGCAATTGATTGTGGCTCTGGTATTCCTTCTTTTTTTTTAAATTTTTACTTCGAAGCGATATGTCGTCTGTGTACTTTCAACATATGTAATACTCATGGAGCGCAAATATTTGCCCGCGCTTTTGAAGCAGAAAAAAGAAGGGGAGTGAATTTATTTGAAGTAGAAACAGAAAGGAAATAGAAAACAAGGAAGTGAGTACGTATTGATGACAAGCAAAAAAGGTCTGACGTATGGAACTAATCTTTAAAAAAGACAAAAACGTAACAACATCAAGAAAGAGAAAGTGATAAAAAGGGACTACAAAGGGAAGGGGCTTATAGAAAAAAGATGAAAGATAAAGTAAAGAGCATTCATACACAAATATCAATGACATCTTTTATCAAAAAACTTGAACGGGAAATCAAATCAAAAGGAACAACAAACACATATGAAAGCAAATAAAAATGACAAAACCAGTGAATGCTTATCGATTCTCACGTTCATCATAACTTGGCCATTTTTTTAACAGAAGGTTTGGCCATTATGACGATTCATTGACCTGTTCGTCTGCTTTTTTGATATCCCCAATATCAAATATAAAAGTAAATTCTATTGAAGTTACTATTCTTTCGATTCGCCATTTATGAGATCGTCCAATGAAGTTCGAGATTTCATATTAATTTATCTCTCTCTCTCTCTCTCTCTTTATATTATCCGGCGTTTTATGCATTTTTCAGCAATCATCGGGTGTTTATATTATCATCATGGTATGTATATTTAGAAATATATATTTTTGCTCTGTTAACCAACATTGAGCACTGTCCCATTCACGCCTGATTAATATTTATACAGGGATGTGTATAGATGCGTGCGTACACACACACACACACACACACACACACACACACACATATATATATATATACTTGTTTACCTCTTTACCTATATATATATATATATATATATAAAGATGATAAAATTCTGATTCTAGATTTGTTATTTACGAGTTGTATGTAGAGATGGAATTACACCTGGGATCAGATTTTTTTCCTTTGTAGGTGAATTCTAATAAATCTGTTCAATTGAAATCTGCTCTTTCGATATGGTTCCACGTCCAGGAGTGACAAAACCATTCTATTTTTCTTTAGAATAGAATAAAACATTCTATCAAAGCCCCCAAAATTTCACGGACACTAAGGTGTGAAATGGTTTTCTCGTGAACGAAAGAACTAAGTAGAAAATGAGGTTGCTTATTTCTTAGCAACATAATAAGGGGTATTTAGAATGTTAGGTGAGACACGGGAAATGCTGCTAGACATGACCGATGGACTGCCTGATCATGTTATTCACATTCCGCTTGACATGAAGAAACCATTTTCTCTTCGGAAAATAGAGTATCTGTAAATATTCTCATACTGTTGTTTTCCAGCCCTCAGCTCTTTTTCCACCCACGCAACTCTGTCGCAACTCTATAGCTATTTCGAAGGCAAATTTTTGGACGAACGTTATTCTTTATTTCTACCTAAGAGACGACATGCTACAGTCACGGAGACGAACCACTCTAATTCCATCTCTATTGCAATAGCAAAGAGGAAGTTGCAACCGGACAGTTTTTCCTTAAGTGTCATTGCTATTTCTGTATATTCTTTCCTGAACGCAGCAATCATCTACCATAAGCTCATAGTCTTCAACGCTAACTTCCTACTTTTCATTCATATCGCACGCCTTATTCAGTAACCATCTACCTTGAGTTGCTTTTGAGCCTTGTATAAGGTAAACATTTGTTAAAATCATATTTGGATATATGTATCAGTCACACATGATACACGCTTGGGAGATTATGTATTTTTCAAGACATGACTGACGAGAATATTTTTCCATAGTAGATTGCCATTTCTTTCTGCAGTAGATTGTTGCCAAACTATTCAACTATAGTTGGAGGGAGAAGCTTTTCCCGCAGTAGGTTGTCATTTCTTTTTGCGGTAGACTTAGGGTATTTGCGTGTAAGTGAATGCAACGAATTCAACTGGAACTCAAACTCGTCTCTATCGATTTCTCATTCCGAGCCGATATCCACTGCACCGCAACACACATTCAGGGTATATATATATATATATACAAAATGCAAATTTCTTTTGCTGAAAACTTGATATCTGTTATGTCTGAACTATGTCTTAACAGCTGTCGACAAAGCCAATATCTCGTTTAGATTTCTATCTTTTGACGAGATTCTCCCAAGATTAGGTAATATTTAAAAGCTTTTACTACAAAAATTAATTATAGATAACGTTCTTTTCACTTAAGCATGAAACTTTTTATCCCTCATCTTTCATGGAACATTGAACAAATTAAGCGATTTTTTTTTAGTCAGACAAACAAAAGTTGAGATAAGTAAAACGTTTGACAAAAAATAACGATACAAAAGAAAGGATGATTAATGACAAGGAGATTAAGCATTTCGAAACTTTAAATTTTATTCAAGCAAACAAATCATTCCTTTCGCACTTCAATTAATCATAAGAATGCTAAACTTTTATAAAAGTGTGGCGATTTTCTTCTGTGAAGTGTATAATCATACGAACAGATTTTAAGTCTTAAATGCTTTGTTTAATTAAAACCTATTCGGCTGACAGAATTGTATGAAGAGAAAAGCTTGGACATTTCTCATCAGAAAGACTGATGCAGTAAATATAAAAAGAAATCTTGAACGTAATTTTTTCTAACTGTTTTCAGGGACAAAGAAAAATGTTAAGTCAAAATCTGAATGCGCATTGGAATAGAGAAAGATAATATTATTAAGGATGCTAAGGATACCAAGGGCCAAACATGTGAGCAGCGACGAGATTTGAAGAGGATGGAAACAAAAAGGAAACTGATACTTAACACCAGGAAAAGACAGTTGAAGTTTCTGGGACATCTAATGAAGAAGGAAGGCTTGGAGAATCTGATATATCTCTTCATGGCTTTCCCCATTTCCCTATCTTTTGTAACTCTTAAAACCGTTTCCCTTGTTACCTCCTCCCAAACCCTGCTCTGCTATCCATTAACTCAAGCCCATCAAGTATGTCATGTGTTACTTTCCCATGTCTCTCTTTCCTTTTATCCGTCCTGTGAGTATCATATTCTCCAAGCTGTTTTTCCAATCTCAAAATATGCATATTTAGAGTATAAGGCCATAAGGGTGTGCATATGTGTATTTTTGTATGCGAATGTAAATATAAGTGCATATGCTTGTATAATATTTTCTCTCAGTGTGTGAAAGTATGTAAGAATTTATATTTGGGTGTGGGTATTTGTGCCTACCCCTGAGCCTGAATATGGGACACAGTCGCATGACAATGAAACACCAGTTCCCGTACAAACACTGTAGCTAAGCAACGTCGAGATGGTCAGTACTTAAATGAGGGATCGTTTGGGAATACCAGGTGTTGTAAGCTTGGGTGTGTAGGTGGTCTAATAGATAATGGCTCATAATTGGTAAGCGAAGTGCCCAGTTCCAATTCCAGTTGAGCTCATTATATTAACTAACGCTAAAGTAAGGATGGGAAAAGTAAGAAACTACCTGTTCTCTCCCTGTCTATGGGTTAATTAGTAAGACTTGTATCATTAAATCATTATTATCTATAAGAAAAACAATGTTACAATATAAAAAATATTTACTGTCTTTAAAAAAACCTGCAAAGTGTTGGTAAGCTATAGAAAACGAATCAATCGCGTTTGAATATAGAAGTGTGTATATGTACGAATATGCATATTTTTGCATATATAAATGTGCGTGTGTGCGAATATGTATGCGTGAATGAATGTACTTGCGAGTGTTTACGTGATGATTTTCTAAGCGTGTCTTAGATATGGAACAAGGCCGAGAGTGTACAACACCATGTAAGTATCGAACTTACGATTCAGTCATAATATTTCTGGCGAGACCAACTTGCTAACCATTACACCACGTTGAACTGCCTAATTCTGAGTGTATCTGTATGTATATGTTTTTGTCTATGTAAGTGTGCATGTATAGACACCTGTGTGGATGCGTGTATTAGTGTACATGTGCTGATGTGAGTCCATCTTGCGCATATACAAATCAACCATCTGATAGTGCATTGTCATATCTGGTCGGGCGCCCCTCCCATTCATCTCAGGATTCTCGACAGGCTCCAAAGGAGAATCTGTAACGTGATCGGTCCCGACCTGGCAACTCGACTCCAGCCACTTTCTCACCGGCTTCCTTCTGTCTATTCTACAAGAATTTCCATGGCTTCTGCTCCGACGAGCTTAACTCACTGACGCCCCCTCCACAAGAATTTACTCGAGCAACCAGACTGGCAACAAGGTCTCCCACCTTTTAAAGTTAAATCAACTAAATTCTGCCGCCACTTATACTCCAGTTTCCTTTCTCGCACTTCCCGCCTAGGGAACTTCATTCCTTATACTTGCTTCCCTGGCGGTTATAATCTCCTAGAATTTAAATGCAACGTTAATTCCCATCTCTTGTCCACTTGACTCCAGTCCTTCCCTCGTCCTTTCCCCATCATCCCGTGCATCTTGTTTTTCTTTCTAACTCTACCTTTGCAATTGTCTTCACACTGATATTCCCATCCTTCTCTTGCTCTTTCTCCGCCCCCCCCCGTAACTGGTTCGTCTTTCTCTTCGCTCTCCTTTTGCTTAAACTTTCACTCTTCTCTTATGTAGCCACCTGCGAACCAGTGGCGGTGAGAGTGAGGATATTTAGAATATTTGGAATACTTAGAATATTACTGCCTCATATTGTCCAGTGCCCCTACTATCTACCTTGAGCTCTTAAGTAAAAATCAGCAACATTATGCGTCCTGATCTGGTGACTCGGATGCTGTGATTTTCCCATAGCCGTAAGGTTGCCTCTCTGTATCTTTTCTACAAATACTTTCAGAGCAATAATTCGCATGAGATCTTCGCTATGGTACTGAAACGTTTTGAATTTAAGCATAGTACGAGACTGGTGTTGTGCTCTCTTCAATTTACAGCTTCGATTGTTAGATGAAACCGTAAGTTCTTTGCTAACAGTTTCTTTTCTCGTACTTCTCGTTTATGGAACTCATTATCGATTCCTTACTTTCCTGACAAATTTAATCTGCAAAAATTTAAATGCAATATCAATCCCTTCTGATTACTGTTTGCTCTTATAATTATTTCTGTCCCTAATTCTCCACACCCTGTAATCCCTTGTAATTCCGTGGCTTTAATGCTTTACACTAGGTGATAGTAAAATGTCTATATGCGTGTGCCTACATGGATGTGTATAAATGTACGTATGAGTGTACATGAATGTTTGTATCCGTGTGTGTATACATGTGCAAGGGTATGTATTCGAGTTGATATAAGGGTGTGTAATATGTGTATCTGTAGATATTTCTTTGATATGTAAGAGAATTATATGATAACAATGCGTTCTAGTGCAGTGGATATCGACTCGGAACGACGAATCGGGGAGCCGAGTTCGAATTCGTTGAATTCCTTGCATTCACTTAAGCACAAATACCCTTGGGAAAGGTATTAATCCGTCTCTTCCTTCCAGTTATGGGTTAAATAATAGGACAGATTGAGTTTTGTAGGCTTGTTTGGTGACCAGTCTACCGCAGAAAGCAATGGCAGCCTACTTCAGGATAATCTTCTGCCCAGTCAGTAATGTGTTATTCGAGACATGATCGCTCAAAGCGTGTATCATGTATAGCACTTAACTGACTGTGTGACTGATATGACATACACTCAATGTTGTAGTTTGTAAACTTTCACTGACGAAGAACGCTTATAACTCGGATTTTTCATGCACAGTTGATCGGCCAACAGGGGTATGGCGCTAGAGTTTCATTTTTGAGTCGCTGCGAGTCATACAGAGTTTGCATTTCAAACTCATTACGTGATACGGTTGTCACGCCGGAAAGAATTTCATACGTTTTACTTAAGATTTATCAGTCTCGACACCGACGTTTCTGCAACGACTCTGAATGCAAGTCGTTCTCTAAAAGAATTGTCGCTTGTAACCTGCAACGAGCATATCCTACTAATTTCCCATCGTAGAAACGCGAACAAAAGTAAGATTCGTGCTAGTCATTTGTAAGCAGAAAGGCTGAGTGGCATGCCGAGTAAACAAAATCTCAACTTCAAACAGAGTTTGTCAGCGGATCAGCGACAACGACGAACCTGTTGCAGTGAAGAATCTAATAACAAAGCCGTAATACCTTTTTTCATTTCCTCAAGTTTCCGTGCATGGAGTACTGCTGCCATTTATTGTCAGGTGCCCCTGCCGTTCTCCTCAGTGGTCTTGACAAGCTCCAAAGGAGAGTCTGTAATGTGATAGGTAGTGATCTGGCGACTCGACTGCAGCCACTTCCCCATCGTCGAAATGTGGCCTCCCTTTGTCTGTTCTATAAATACTTCCATGGCTTCTGCTCGGACCAGCTTAAGTCACTGATGCCTCCTCAACAGGTGTTTACTCGTGCAACCAGACTGGCAACTGCGTCCCACCCATTCACAGTCAGGTTAGCCAAATGCAGACGACAATTCTACTCCTGCAGCTTCTTCTCTCGCACTTCCCGCCTGTGGAACTCGCTCCCGTATTCTTGCTTTCCTGACGGCTACAACCTCCAGAAATTTAAATGCAAAGTCAATACTCATCTACTAAGCACTGGACTCTAGCTCTTTCCCCACCCCTGTATAACCTTCCCTTTCTCTCCACCTATGTATCTGTCATCGCACCTGCTTTCTATTGTTCCTTTCTAACTAGTTTGTACTCCTCACTCTTTTCTAATTAATCTTTTTACATTTATGTAACCACCTGCACATCAGTGGCGTTTCCACCTTGCTCGGGGTGAAATGATTAAAAAAAAACGAGAATCGATGAATTTATTTTATTCACCTACTTAAGGTGTGAGAGATGTTCATACAACACTTAACACTTAACAATGGCAAAAAATCAGTTTTCTATCTCTTTGAACCAAAACGTCCTTGAATTTAGTTCTTCATTTTATATAGCATACATGAAATTTGAATTATTGGTTAATTCATTAACTGATACGGTTATTAAAAAAATGAAAGCTTTAAAAAGTTATTATAAAAATACACCTTAAAGTGCCGAATCTAGGTGCGTCGTCAGTGTTGTTGGTCCCATGTCATTAGAAGTTTCGGGTCTCAATAAACCACAGACTTCTTCGATGGGCGACCCAACCGAATATGATCAGTATTCGGCTCGCACACAGAAAGAAAAAAAAATTGCTACTAGCTTTAGGACGTGCATTATATAAGTTCCCCAGAAAAGGTAATTAATCAAGGCTTCCCTTTGGCTATTCGATGTTATAGATTTGGTCTGCTTGGTTGTACTGGTATTCTCGTGTTTTTGTAGTAGTTTTGGGCCATTAATTAGTTCTATTTATCCACAACCACCTGGTGGCGTTCTCGACGGATTCCAAGATCATTTGAATCGCCCGCCTTCTTTTTTGTCCAGTTATCCCTAGGCTATATATATATATATGATAGAATAAATGGAAAACCAAGTAGGAAATGCGTCTCAATCTAACAAGTTTTACTCTAAAGCTTCTTCAGAGATCTGATTAAAGACACGATATGAAAAAATTAAATTGAACGAAAGCAACAACAAAGAAACAGTATAGTGGAATGTTGTTTGGGGATTGATTTATATTGGTTAGATATGTGTCATGTATAATGAAACAATAGATAATTATTTTAAATGTAAGTGTATGTATGTATCGGAAAGCTTGTCTGTTTTATCTTTGTGTGCGTGATAATACGCGTGTCAAGTATGTCAAAATATATTAAAACGACAGACGCTTTTTTAAATGTTTGTGAGAAAATCATGATGGTGAAATATGCAAATGTGTGCATTTGTTATAATGGTATGTTAGTGTATGTGTGAAAGATACAACGAAATCCACTTTCTTTTAAATTTGTAGCGAAATAATTTTTAAAAAGTGTAATGTTAATAGCCATTTTTTTAGAAACAAATACATATAACATTTATTTCTTAAAAATAAATACACTTGCTTTATTGCATGTGACATATATCTGACAAATAAAAATAAAAATTCAAACAACATTTCGGTATACTCCTTCTTTTCTAAAAACAAATTAATGTCTTGTATTTAAAAAGATCTTTGAAGAAGCTTTAATAAAAGTGAAACATGTTAAATTAAAACACAGTCCTACTTTGTTTTTTATCTATTTTATTATCTTGGTTTTCGTAACATTGTCTGTTTACAATTTCTTACATCACAATACAATTTCTTACATCACAATACGTATATGGTTCTTTGCGAAAAGTAAAAAATTGTGTATATAAGGCTTGATTTAACTTTGATTAGGCTGTGGAATCATTTGTTGTCAAGCGATCTAAGACTCACCAGGTAAATTGGTGGCTTCCCCTTTATTGTTAGGGATCGCAGATTCGAATCCTGCCAAATGAGACATATTTTCGTAAAAGATTTCTCGTTAATAATAAGACCGGTCAAATAAATACTGTCTGATTAAAAAAAAAAAAATAAAAAAATAAAAAAATAAAAAACAGAATATCTACTCAAATAAGAGGATCGATCAAAAATAATGTTCAAACAAATAAATTATATTATATTATATATATATTTTTTTAATCATATCACCCCAAGCAAGGTGGTAACGCCACTGATGTGCAGGGGGCTACATAAAAGTGAAAAGATTGGAAAAGATAAAGCCGGGAACCACATCCTAAACAGGAAACAAGGGATGAGCCTCTTCACCCGTTCAATAGATGTGGGTGGAGTGTGAACCGGGATACACGTTGTCATTTCTCATATATATATTTCTCATATATATATATATATATATATATATATATATATATATATATATATATATATATGAGAAATTATAGCAGAATAAAAAACAGATAATTAATAGATATAGACATAAAATACTTATTGTGTCACCCATCACCGGACTAGTGCATTGGCTTATTAGCTTAATTTTTCCCCATTGAACCCAAACCTACAGTACAGTTAATAGTTTAGCCTACCCTTCTTTAGCTATTTTCTTTTCTCTCCCTGATTTTTTATGATTTTTCCCGTGATGCTTTAGGACAATTCCCGGGTTATATAAAATTCGCCTCTCCCTTCTTTCTTTTCCGTTCAAGTCGACTGAAGCTTGCGGGAGCGTGAAACTCGAATTACGACACGAACCATCCTTTCATAGGATTTAACATTCTTAAGCGTTTTTGCTCGACCTAGACAATCTGGGCTTACTAATAACAATACGCTTATGAAATTCCAACTTAAGACCATTAATGTAATCCATAAGTTTTATTGCAAAACTGTGAAGTTTTTAATAACGATAAAACCACGAACAAATATACTGGTTACATGGCAAATATTTTATGTAGACGGCTGACAAATCATCTTAGTGATCTTAGTTCGATCAAGAAGCACCTAAACACTCAAACATGATTTAATATGGATTGCTTCTAAAACTTTTAATTTTTATTTAAAATTTGTTTTGTTGAAGTCACATTTTATTATTGGAATTTTAATGTATTCTTGTATAAAGCTTGCTACTTTGTTTGGAATTAAAACACATGAATCCACAAGAAACAGCTGTGATTGTATATCCTATATAAAAAATTCATTTTCTGTATGGGTGTGAATGTGTGCGTTAAAATATGTATTCATTTAAAAACATGTTTTTTTGCCGTTTGGCTGCCCTGAAATCTGTGCAGAGAAACATTGATTGTATTGTAAAAGGTGCTCATTACAAAGAGTTCTCTTAAACTCAAAATGTTTTTCTTTCCAGTGATTTCCGTGTGTTATCTTTATTTTTTTGCTAGAGGCACGTTAAAGTAGGTTTAACATAGCAATGAAGGAATAGAAAGCCATTTCATTGATTCCTGATATTAAATACTGAAGAAAAATGAGTTTAGGCAGAAAAACGAAAAACCATAAAAATAAATTACACAGGGAATTGTGAAAAGTCGCACAAGAGAATAGACTGAAAAAAAGAGCAGAGACTGAATATAAGTTCTTAGCAGGGAATTCAGCAATAGAAGTAATTGTAGAGCAACCTTGAGAATAAGTATGTGAAATGCGTGGAGAAGGAAATATGGAAAACAAATGTGCGAAAGTGGCGATTAGGTGTGTAAAACGAAAAAATATAAATAAACATAGACATGTAATAGGTGATGAAAAAGCATTTCAGAGAAATATTTTAAGGTCAAGGTAAAAAAGATGGTGGTAATGAAAGGTAACGTTTGGCAGATACTTCATCTATTGGGCAAGATTCGATTGACTTATTCGAGTTCTATGATGGATAAAAGACATAAGGAACTCAGAATGACGAAAGGGAGATGAAATAAACAATAAGAAGAAAATGCAAACAGGAAATAGAAGTAAAAGATAAAGGAAATGGCAAAGAAAATAAGAAGGATGAAAAAAATCGATAAACTGAAAGATAAAATAAAAAAACAAAGATGTAAAATAAGAAGGAAGAAACAAAAAATAGGCGGAAAAGAAAATGAAAAAATGGTTTTGAAATGAAAAGGAAACGGGAAAAAGAATAAAAAGCATGTCAAAATAGCGAGGAAAATGACAAAAATTCGAGCAACATTTTCCAGTAAACAACTTAAAACAACAAAAAATCTCACAACAGCAATATAGATAAATAACTAAACAGAGCGACAACTGAGGATGAATATCTGAGACAAAACCTCGGGGCAAAAGAGATTGGTGACGAGAAACAAAAAAATCTGTGAGAAAAAGAGAAATAAAATGAAGAAAAATTATTTGGAAGAAAAATTCGGTGCGAGAAACAAGAAAAAATTAATTAGGAATGAGAGAAAAAAAAAGGTGAAAAAACTTGAATAAGATTGATTGTAAAAAAATTACCCATAAGCGGCAGAAAAAAAAACTGAATGAAAATGGACTGAAAAATGGCAGATGATAGCTAATCGGCACAGGTGAAAAAATATACGATAAAAAAGATTACACTGACTCCAAATCTCTCTCTCTCTCTCTCTCTCTCTCTCTCTCTCTCTCACACACACACACACACACACACACACGCACGCACGCACACACACACACACACACACACACATATATATATGAAAATATAGTGTAAAGGTATCGTATATTTTAACAGTAATGATTCTCAATATCCGAGACAAAGCGTATGTAAATATAAACAGTGTGGATACAGAGAGCAACGCTAAATGTTGACAGTCTGTATTATGCTTGAACGTAGTCGTTATGAAAGCAAGCATTAAACAGACTATCGTCATTCCAACTGCTTATATATACCGTCTGTTGATCACAGCTTCTTCAGATCAGAATAGAACACAAACCGTGTGTGAAGAAAATGCGTTGTGATATTTGAGGATAAGAGGGGCAATAATATAATAAAATTAAAATTAAATTAAAATCCAACGGACGCCAAAGGCTCTAATATATATAAAGCAGACAACGAATCGAAACAGGCACCATAATGCGCTCCTTAGTATCACGAATCAACAGCGCACCCCACAAATTTCTGGTAACAATGGTTAGATTTAAAATCGAACAGACAGCTTTAATATATATATATAAGTATGTATGAGTTGAATATATGAACTGGAATCCGACAAGATGATAGGAAACCTATCTCAATCTAACATATTTCACTTTTATTAAAACTTCTTTCGAGAAAGCAATGGCAACCTACTGCGGGATAATCTTCTGCCCAGTCAGTCATGTCTCTTTCGAGACATGATCGCCCAAGCGTGTTTCACGTATGGCACTTAACTGACTGACTGCCTTTCGAGATCGAGAGACAGATGAAAAAATAACAAAGAGAGAGAGTATACTGGGAAAACACGTCGGTCGTATATTAAGCTTCTCCACGTTGTCTCATTATGTACATTTTTCGGATACTATTATACATCATACAAACACAGAAATATATATATATATATATATATATATATATATATATATATGAATGCCCGTCTGTTTAATGGTTACCTATCTTTTTTTTTTTTTAATTGTATCACCCCGAGCAAGGCGGTAACGCCACTGGTGTGCAGGGGGCTACGTAATAGTGAAAAGCCTGGAAAAGAGAAAGCCGGAAACCACATCCTAAACAGGGAACAAGGGATGAGCCTCTTAACCTGTTCAATAGACGTGGGTGGAGTGTGAACCGGGCGATAGATAGATCTATCTACTCCAATCACTTATTAAATCACTTTAGCAGATGCTCACTCAACCATATTTCAGTTTCTTCAACTACAACAAGAGAAGCAACCGGCTTATAATGCAAGTATACTGTAAAATTTCTATGAGAGAGTATATCTAGTCTGATTAACATTTAAACAAAGCCAATAAGTTAAAACATTTAGTAACGATGATTCTCACTATATATATATTGTCATCTGCAGACAGATCTGTTTCACTGTATCACAGCTCATCAGTACGGTTAGACTCCGATTGCTTTTTTTTAACCCAGGATTGGGCTATGGGCGTTCGGTGGAAGTATGCAAACTCTTTAGCGCATATCATTATACGTGCCCAATAGCTAGAGTGCTCTGATTCATATATATATATATATATATATATATATATATATATATATATATGTATAATGTGGAGAAACGTGTCACTTAGTTGAGAGGTTTTTCTTTCAAATAACAAACCAAATGACTCTGAAGAGTGAAGATATTACAATGATGCAATAATAAAACTTTTAAGTCGGTTAGCTAAGTGACAATTTATTCCACATTAATTCTATTAACGCTTTATCCTTATCTTGATTTCACAAAAAGTGTGCTTTCCTGAAATGCCTTTTTACCAGTAAACTACAGAAAAAAGTAAACAGTAGTTCTGGCATTAAACATTATTACACTTTGACGACAGTATATATATATATATATATATATATATATATATATATATATATATATAACCTAAACTCACAACCTCCGAAAAAGAGTCATTTGCTACTATCCATTGGTTTACTAATATTAGTGATAAAAATAGAACTACATTTCTCAAAGTTGATATTATACACTTCTATCTCTCTATCTCTAGAAACCTAGTAAACTGTATTAATTTCGCGAGGAACTATGTAGAGATCACAGACAAAGAACCTTAACATTATTCCAGCAGCTATGAAATCTCTCCTTACTTTTTATGATTCCACCTGGACTAAAGGTCTCAATGGTTACTTCAATGGGAGTCGTTTGATTCAGTCCAAGTTGCCGATTTAGTAAGTATATATATTTCAGACACACTTGTAGGATTGTAGATCTTAAAAAATAGGCCTATACCGAAATGATGGACTTATGTTCATCCCTAATAGTAATGGCCACTTGACTACGAAGATTCAGAAGAATATTGTTAGGGCTTTTAAGGTACTAGGATTTAAAATTGACATTTCTTCTAACCTAGACATCACACTTAATCTTGATGATAATTCTTTGAAATCGTATAAAGAGAATAAATTTATAACCACCCAAATGCCATTGTAAAACAGATACCTAGGAATTAGCTGATTATCTTCAAACCTTAGGATCTTTAGCAAAAAAAAAAAAACTATGAAAAAGGTCTCCAAAGTAGCGGCTATAAAGATAGATTAGCCTACTTAACATCCACTACTAAACCGGAATTGCCAAAGACTAAGAGTAAACATAGGAAAAAAAAGATTATATCTTTCAACTCCACCTCCCGTCCTGTCGACTATCAAATATTAACAATGGACAGTTTTTTTTCTAAAATTGATAAGGAAGCACTTTCACAAAGATAAAACTTTAAATAAAATATTTAAGAAACAAAAAAAAACCGATAAAGATTAGCTATTCCTGCACTAGTAATATGTACAACATTATCAGTTCTATGATTCTATGATTATCAGTTCTATAAAATATTTAAGAAAAAAAAACGATTAAGATTAGCTATTCCTGCACTAGTAATATGTACAACATTATCAGTTCTATGATTCTATGATTATCAGTTCTATAAAATATTTAAGAAAAAAAAACGATTAAGATTAGCTATTCCTGCACTAGTAATATGTACAACATTTTCAGTTCACATAATAACCAAGTTTTAAGCAATCTTTATGAAGCAAATACTAAACTCGGTATTGTAACCTCATGCAATTGCAGATCGAAGGAAAATTGCCCTGTTTAAGGTAAATGTAGATCTACCAATGTGATCTACCAAGTGACCATCTCTCCCAAAAAGAACAAAAAAGAAATTATAATGTGTACATTGGAAATTCGGCGGGGGTTTGGAAACAAAGATTTTATTCTCATAGGCACACTTTTACCAAATCTAAACTAAAATTTCAAATAGCTCTTTCCCGAAAATATGAGGAACTGAAAACAGAAAGCCTGAACCCACAGACAGATTGGGAATTAATAGGCTCATCATGTACTCCCAATAGTCTCAGCATGTACTCCCAGTAGTCTATAACTGTAATTTGTTCTTAGTAGAAAGGATTATTATATTAAAATAATCATAATCAAAATTTATTTCTTAATCAACTTAACGAGTTGATTAGTAAGTGTCGTCATAAAAATAGATTTAAACTCCCTTAATAAGGTATTAAGTTTTCCCTTCCTTCCTATTTAACCGTTATATTAATTTTTAGCCTAAATTAATTTAGGTTGGTTAGAATTTCATTTAATACACGTGATACACTTAAGTTTATTTCTACCGGCTGCCTTGACCACTCGGGCAAGGTGTCTTTCCTCCATTTCTACTATTCTCTCTCTCTCTCTCTCTCTCTCCTCTTACTGGCCTATTTCTTTCCTAAGCAGCCTTCCTTTTCTCTTCCTTTTCTTAACTAACCTTTATTTCCTGTCAAACGAAAACGTCTTCATTTTACGTCCGGCTGGGTTGAACAAAGCGGGTGCTAAGAACCTTTCTGCCAAGGCTATAGAACCCAATCTGTTCTGTTATTTAACCCATAACTGGAGCGAAGAGACAGATGAATACCTTTCCCAAGGGTAATTGCGTGTAAGTGAATGCAAGAAATTTCACTGGATTTCGAACTCGGCTTCCCGATTTCTCGTTCCGAGCCGATAGTCACTGCACCTCAAAGCACCTCCGCATATTAATTTAACATAAATGTTGCCTATCTATCGAGCATAGGGACTAAACCTCACCAACTGTTTATAATTTTTTCCGTAACAAGTACGTTTTACGTGGTCGGTTACGCCCCACAACTAAGAAGTTTTAAATTCAAAGTTGTTTTTCTTCTTCAAACTTTACCCGTTTTGAATTCAAAGCTTTGTTTCTCTTAGACTAGTCTACACTGTTATTACATTTATTTACTTTTTCTCCTCCCAATAAGAAAATATATAATTTATTATCGTCCTGTTCACACTCCTCTCCGGTCTTTTGAACAAGTGTAGAATTTTATCCCTTCTTTCCTGTTTTGGATTTGGTTTGCGGTTCCTTCTAAAGTCTACTTCAACTCTATAATTCTAACGTATCTTCTTGAACCCTGAATTGTTTTTTCAACATTTATTTCCTCCAATCAGGGGTGGATAGGTTTGCCTATTTTCCAGTTCATACTTCTTTCTGTTTTTTTCAACAGCAGTAGAGGTTTATCTATTGTTTTCTATTTAAGATTGGATTTCTGGTGCTTTCTGAAGTCTACTTCAACTGTATACTTCTAACATATCTTCATGAACCCTTAATTGTTTTTTGCTATTTATTTTTTTCCGGGTGTAAGATAAATTTTTTTTGTTCTGTCGATTAGTTGTGCTACGGCCATTGTCTGCGATAAACGTTGCTTTAAAGAAAGCGTACGAAAATTGTAACGCTGCAAGCCTTACAGAGAAATCACGGATATTGTTGGTGTCGGTTTTTCAACTGTCAGTAGTGTCATCAAGGCAAAGAAACAAACTGGATTTATTAATTCAAAACGTAAAGGAAAAAGGATGTGCGTTGTGGTGCATTGGATATCGGCTCGGAACGAGAAATCGGGGAGCCGAGTTCGAATTCCAGCCGAATTCATTGCATTCACTTACGCGCAAATACGTCATTCTTTCCAGTTATTGGTTAAATAACAAGACAGATTGGGTTCTATAGCCTTGGTCAGCAACCAGTCTACCGCAGAAAGCAATGGCAACCTACTGCGGAATAATCTTCTGCCCAGTCAGTCATGTCTCTTTCGAGACATGATCGCCCAAGCGTGTATCACGTATGGCACTTAACTGACTGAAAGGAAAATGCGGTCGGAAGAGAAAAACAACTCCAAGAGACGACGTATATATGATTAAGGTAAGTTTGGAAGATTCTAGGAAGGCATTATTCGTTTTGTTTCACTTTACATAAGGATGTATACAGGAGGATTTCCTTGTATATGAAGGAGAGATAGCGGAAATATGGTTTACAAAAAGATGCTGAGAATACCTCGGACAGAACATGTCATCGATGAAATAGATTTGAGGTAAATGGAAACAAAAAAAAAACATATAGAATAAGAAAGAGTCAGTTGAAATATCTGAGACGCATAATGAGTAAAGCTTGCAGTACTTGGCACTCACAGAGCATACTAAACACGAGGGACGAAAGAAGGCAGTGTGTAACTCATCTAACAAGCTTGTGAGGTAGACGACAGAACAGGAACCATAGTAAAATAATAAACATTGCTAAGAGCTATAAAGGACGCGGATTTGTGGAAAGACATAAACATTCACGTCTTGAAGAGACACTGCACAAAAAAAAAAAAAATTCAATTTGGTGAAAATTTCGCAACACTTCCGAACATCTTAATATTACCGACACACGAATGGCTCATTTCCCAAAAAGTTACAGAAAAACAGCTAATGTTGATGACACATCAGTGTGTGAGATCAGATTTCCTGAGCAAAAGCTTAGAAATCAAACCGAATTCAGATTAGAGTAAACAGCCTGCTTCTTTTATTCTTTGATTAGAATTCAGTTCCCCCAAAGATGGCAATTTCTTTTATCTGATCAAGCATTGCCTGATCGCTTTCTTTCTTTCATTGAAAGAGGTTCTGTCAAAAGCATAGAGCAAAGTTCCAAGAAAAGGGCAAGGCATGTCGACCTGCACTTGAAACCAGGGATCTTATTTCAAACATCACAAAACATGAACAAGGTTCCGGCATCGGGAGAGAAATCTCTGAAATAAAGATGTTAACACAAGTAGTTGAAGGAAGAAGATTGTGAATTAGGTGTCGAGAGAATAAAAGAGAATAAATGCCCGTGCCAAGCCTGAAGAGTAATCAACTCAACGTGTTCAATTTTGTTTCTTTTTTTTAAGCGAGGAATAATGTTTGAAAAAGAATCAAATGGTTTTAGCAAGGTATAATCCAGATTCGTGATTAAATACAGGCCGGCCAGGCCAGTCAAACCTTTGGCAAAATAAAAGAGTTTTATAGCGTGGGACTGGCGAAAATACAAGACAACCATGAATGAATCGAGAAAGTAAAAAGATAAAAAAAGGAAGAAATATCTGGCCTTTTCGTAAGTCGTGCAGTTTGAACATATTGCTGATTGAAACACTAAGGAGATTGTTAGAATGACAGAAGGCAGGAGAGAAGGAAAGAAAAGTGCAAATGAGTTTTAGGGGAATTAAAAGAAAAAGAAAAGAGAATATTCTTTGTTGGAGTCAAAATCGTGAAACGCGAAAGAAGCGGTTCTTTGTTATGAAAGCGACCCGAGAGAATTGTGCCTACACTTGAATTGTTGGGAAAGCGAATGAAATAGTGTCTCTCTAACAGATATTGGCATATACAGGACGCGATAGGTAAATTGTCGCCGGTTTATATTTTCAATTTCGTGCATAATTTTTAATTTTGCGTACTGGACAGTATAGCAGGGTCAGTTGGGCACCGTCTGTAAGACAAAGTGTACCTTGGTGCAATTCACTCCGCCAAAATTTTGAAAACGGCACGCTGTACTGCTTGCTCTTCACGCCGAAACCTTCTGTGCAAACATTTCAGAGTGTTTGTGTGTCGATCTGAGGACAGTTCAGAGGATTCGTAAAGAGTTGGATGTGTCTAATGGTGATTACGAAGGTACAGCAGCACAGAAATCTCATTCTGATTGTTCTGATAAGAAAAGAAATCCCAAATTTGCTTGTGAGACCCAGGCCATAACTGAAAATGATCTCTCCAGGTAGATATAGAAGGGGTTAGGGCTGCTCTTTTTTTGAAGATGGTGGCTTCTGGAAGAACCTATGTCTGGACTCTGCACCATGTCACACAAGCCGAAAAACCCAATTATGGCTGTCAAGCAATTTCTGCGAACACATAACCCTCTCTAATATTCTGCGTGTATATATATATAGAATAAAAAGTGCGAGAAGCCGTGAACGTTTTGTTTAGAGTGTAGATTTATTGTTGATATCATTATTATATACACTACTTGCTTTTTGTATTATATTAAGTGTCCATAATGGTATTTGTGACATATTTCGAGTCTGAAGTTGACTCATGACACGGACTCACTCTTAACATCATATTTATGGATGTTATGGCTATTACTGCTGGGTTGGTTCTTTCACCTAAACATCCAAGACTTGTTGAATAGCTTTTGTCGCTGAAATAAATAGGTAGAGAGAAAAGGAACGATACAGAGACACTAGAGGGACAGCTTGGACACTGATTTTATTTTTTGATTCCAACGACCTCTTGTTGGGAAAATTCCTTCCCGAACAGTCGGCACATCTTTACAGTCAAAGTCCAACAGAAAAAGAGATAGAGTTTATTATTGGCGCCAGGAAGCCTCTCTTTTTGCACACTTTCCTGTCAGAGGACTCCTGGGAGATTTTTATGTTTATTTTATTTTGTACTTTTATTTTATTTTGTATTTTTATTTTATTTAGTTTTTTTTATTTTATTTCGTATTTTTATTCAATCCCTACAACACATCCCTACCCGATGTAGCGGCGCTACAGTAAGGATGCATTGAAGGCAAGGTTAGTCTTTTATAAGGTGCATGTGTGTATGTTACTCTTTTCAAAGGACATATAATTTTGTTTATGTGTGTATTTTTATGTGTAGTAAAAATGGTCATTGTTTCTTGCAAACCGCACACGTCTACCTGAGCGGGTGACAATTGGTTCCTTTGGTGAGTCTTACTGCTTTTCAGGTGTTGGTGATGATGTGTTTTCTGTTAAATTGTGTTTTTTGTTTTCATTCTTTGTCTGGGCATGGGCGAATATTTATGGTTACATTCGCTCAATTGAAACCGTTTGCTCATCACCAGCCAATGTCTCTATGATAAAATATTTTTCTTATTTTATTACTTTGTATGGCCCTGAATATGGAGCTTCCAGTGGTTTCCCAATCCTGTCGGTTCGCAGCCATATATGTGTTGCTGATTTTAGTTCTTTAGGTATAAAGGATCTTTGAGTTGTATGTAGCTGTCCTTCTGAAAAGAGGGTTATATCCAACTCTTGCATCATTTTGGCAAATTTTTTTATGTCATGTTTTGTCAGGTCGGAATATTCCTGGTCGATTATTGGTCTTGGAAGTAATAACTGGTTTCCTGTGACAGAAGTGGCCGGAGAGAAACCTTGTTCATTAGGCATATTCCTAATAAAAAGCAATATAATTGACAATGCATCCAACCAGCTCTGCTTTCTTGTCATGATTGCTGTTTTAAGAGTACGGTGAAACCTTTCGATTATTCCATGGTTTTGAGGGTGGTAAGCCGTTGTACGGAGCCTGTGAAAACCTATTATAGCAGACAGGTCCCTAAACAGTTCACTTGCAAATTGACTTCCTCTATCTGTGACGACATGTAACGGGACTCCAAAGCGAGAGATCCATGTATGCTGGAATGCCAATGCTATGGTGGTAGCGGAGCTATCTTGTAGAAGTGTAGCTTCTGACTGATATAGCTGATGCGCTTTCTTCCATTTTAGTGACTTATGATAAGGCAACAAGAGGGAGTAAGATAAAAGAAAAATGCAAGACGATAAAGCAAATCTCTGCTGGACGGAACGTGTTTGTGTTAATAATTTTTTTCTTTTTGTGGCGTGTGTGAATGCGATAAAAGGATGAAAGTAAAAGCAGTTACTCACGTCTTTTTTTTGTTACACAGCACATGTATGGTTACAGTAGTCAATTTGACCTGTTGTGGTGGTGGAGGTATGGTAATCCAAGGATCGGTAGTGGGGGAAGCAGGCAAAGTCACACGGGGTTAAAAGGTTGCGACAATTAAAGCATACTCATTGTAGGAAAGTTGTTAACAATTTTTTTTTTGCAACCCTGGCAGATGACGGAGGTGGACATACTCACTGTAAACGGAAATACAGAATAACCCGAATATAAGAGACCCGGGTATAAGAGAACACTGGATATAAGAGAGAATTAGAGCCTGTGGTAATGTATATAAAATAGACCAAACCCGGATATAAGATAAACCCAGATATAAGATAACTCTTATCCGGTCACGACAACTGTCTTATATCCGAGTTACACTCTCAAATGTTGCGTAATTGGACGTGGCTAATGCAACCCCCCTCAAAATCGAAGTCTTCGTAGTGGATGGAGAACTATTGGGTTTTGATTTATTGCCTGGGTTCGAGCCATTAAAATGTTAGGCGGACTCTAAATAACAGAGTGTGGCGATGTACGGTTTCCCAAGCTTGGGACTGTCTGTTGCGCCGCTATTAAAATAGAAGAACCTGATTTCTGTGCCGAATTCGACCCAAACCGAAAGATATGGATCGCATCATGGAAGTGGTCTGATGGTCGATCACCGGAGAGTTTGCGAAATCGGATGCCCGTGTACCCTATACCAACGAGAATTAAGGAGGAATACAACCGGGAGCTGCCGACCTGGCTTGATAACGGTTGGTTGCAGCCTCATCCTGAAAAAGAACTTGATCCTCCGAAAGGTCAAATTGTGTCGATGGCGGTGGTGAAGAAAAAACAAAAATAAAGTGCGGCCAGTATTAGACTATCGAGAGCTGAATGAGTGTCTCGACGCACACACAGCCAATGCTGACGTATGTGCACAGAAACTGAGGGAGTGGCGTAAAAAAGGACCGGATGTCGCTATCCTTGACCTACGGCGGGCCTGTCTACAAGTGCATATCCATGTCACTTTGACCCTTTCAAACTGTAATCTTCAAGGGACGAAGATATTGCTTGACCCGAATGGGTTTCGGGTTGAATGTTGCAACAGTCATAATGAAGGCCATTGTGGACGCTGCGTTGTCGAAAGACGAGTCAGTTCAACGGGCAACCTCATCATATATTGATGATATTTATGTTGACGAGAGCTTGATTTCAGCAGCTCGCATGAACGAGCACTTGGCTGCGTTTGGTTTGACCTGCAAGGATCCGGAATGGTTACGGGACGGCGCACGTGTGCTGGGTTTGCGTGTCGAGCAAGATAACGACACGCTTAAGTGGAAACGTGAAAATGACATTCCATCAGTTCCTGAGGTCCCGACGCGACGTAACGTTTTCTCGTGGTGTAAAAAATGGTGGGTCATGTTCCCGTGTGTGGGTGGCTTCGTGTTGCTACATCGTTTGTTAAACGCAGGACTGTATCGATTACGTCTAGCAGGGACGACGAAGTGACAGACGCTCCTCTTAAGAACATGATTGAGGACATAGCGGAAAGAATTCGCCAGAATGACCCTGCACACGGTAAATGGTGCACAAGCGGACACACTTATGAGGTATGGGTCGATGCAAGTTCTCACGCCACAGGGGTTTCGCTGGAAGTTGACGGAAGCGTTGTAGAAGACGCATGCTGGCTGCGGCCTGCGAAGAACGCCCAACATATCAATTTTTCAGAATTGGACGCTATTCTGAAGGGTGTCAATTTAGTCCTACAGTGGTGCGCAACGAAGCTACACCTCTTCACGGACTCCGTTGTGTGCACCGGTGGGTATCAAACATGCTCACTGGCAAAGCCAGAATACGAACTAAGGCGGCAAGTGAGATGCTGATCCGGAGGAGTGTGAGTACTCTTGAAATGCTGATTCAAGAGTATAACTTATTGATAAAGATAAGTTTAGTACCATCAAGTGAGAATCGAGCGGATAAGCTTACTAGAGTACCGCAACGATGGTATGATGTGATTAAGAAGGAAATTGAACGGTATGTGCTTCTATGGTGAACGGAACCTCTCCTGATCTGATACGTGTCATTCATTGCCGGAGTGGGCATCCTGGCACCAGGCGAACGCTGTATTTTGTGGGAAGAGTTTACCCTATGACATCCAAAGCAGTCGTCAAGGCAGTAGTCAGAAAATGGAAAGAATGCCAGTCAATTGACCCAGCCTCAAGTCGTTGGCCACGAGGCAACCAAAGTGTGACTGGAATCTGGACCAGCTTGGGAATGGACATTACGCATTACGGTGGACGACACTACGTTACGGTAATTGATTGCGGCCCCAGTCGATTTGCGATATGGCGACGCTTGACTCAACAAGACTCGAGAAGCGTCATCCGACAGTTGGAAAATATTTTTTTAACGAAACCCACCATCAGAAATACTAACCGACAATGACACTGCATTTCGCAGTAAGTCCTTTAAAGATTTCTTGGATGAATGGTGAGTCCAACTTCGTTTTCGTTGCGCTTATGTTCCTGCAGGAAACGGTATAGTGCAAAGATCTCATCGGAGCATAAAGAGAAAGTAATGTTTGTTAATGGAGGCCGTATACTGGCATAATATCACTCCGAAGGATGATGTATCTTCGACTAATGCGCCTGCCAATATGATTCACCGTTACCAACTAAAAGTGAAGGGAATTACTACTACATTACCACCTGATCGCTGTAAGGATCACAGTATATACAAAGTTGGGAACAGAGTATGGGTGAAAGCTCCCCATGGCAGGTGGACCTCCAGGTATCAAGTGGGTCGCGTGACGGACATTTCGTTGGTTCTGATGCATCGTCGAGCGAATCTGATGATGGTTCATCGTCTGACAGCGATCGAATAATCGAAATCTGCGAATCCGATGCTTCCACAGACCACGAGATTCCGGAAACTCGAGATACATCTGATGACTCCTCAGGAGACGACTCTCCGACACGCGTAGGGGAGATCTTCCCATCACGAAAAAGCACCAGGATAAAGAGACCTGCTCCAAGCTGTTCGATTTGTGATAATGAGATCATGGGGGGGGGTATAGCGAAGAAAACGGCGACTTACCGCGTCAAACCAAGCGACAGCGCGTCGCGTTAATACTACGACGGAAAATGGGGCGAAAAAGAAAATTACAAACCCAAACAGAAAAAAGGGGCACATACTCCGCATAACATGCTGAAGACGGAATATTTACAATAAAAAAATAAAAAACAAGTCCGTCGCAGGGGTCGCCATAAAAATATATGCAAATATTAAGCGTCCTCTCTGAGTTGTCGGCCAATGGAAAAAATTGATCGGCCGATAAAAGCAGTCGTTGTTGTCGAAGCGGGTGAGAAACTTATTTTGGTCTGACTGGTTACGTGGATAGCATTTCGCGAGATTGTACCCGCGAATTGAATTTTCGGCATTTTCTTTTTCTGGCCCGATATTCGAGTCTGAACTTTAAGTGATTTTTCTCTGCGTTGGGAAAATAATTTGCGAGAAAATATTTCTTTGCAATACCAGATCTACACTTTTAAAAAGTGCTCAATACGGAAGTTGACCATAGATATATAGTTATTAATATTATAGCATACTGCAACTTGATAGCTATAAAATTGCAGGTGATATAATAATAAAACACACACACACACGCACACACACACACACATATATTGCATCGCTCATTCAGTAATGAATTAGAGCACTCTGTCTATTGGGTGTGTATAATGATAATATACACACTAAAAAGTCTGTCTTCTTCTACCAAGCGTTCATAGCCTAGAGGTAGAATCGCCGACTGACACCAATTCGGTCGGGTTTCAATCCTGGGTTAAAAGCAATCGGAGTCTAACCGTAGTGATGAGCTGTAATACAGCGAAACAGATCTGTATGCGGATGACTATATATATATATATATATATATATACAGTGTGGCAGTGAGAAGCCGTGAACGTTTTATTTAAAGTGTAGATTTATTATTATTTGACAATAATTTTTATATAAACGCGAAAATGTATTCACCAATATGTATGCGTGCATACGTTCTTTTTTTTTACGAATGATGTTCCCTCTGCACAAGGCCAAAGAACCACTCAAGGTGGAGGGTTACTGAGTAAGACACGCAGTTTAGAGGGATATATGTGAGGAGATAACAGTTGACCCTAGAACAGGTTAAGATTGCAATGATCGGTGAAGCATCCCCTTAGGATTCGGTTTAACAAAGCAGCATTTCGGGAAGAGAAGCTCTTCGATAGGAAATTGCATCTAACCAATTTATGCATTTTGCTGATATGAGAGTTTATATATTTATTTATGCATAATTTTTGAGATATGTGTAAGTAGTTAGTCTGAAGTTTTTAAACTTACGCACAAACTGAGAAAGTGAAAAATAAATGTCGCATCATTTTCTAGTAATTAACTACTCTGCGCAATGTAAATAGAAATTCCTTGGAGAAATTAGCTTCGAGTGATTTCCAACCAAAGATTGATAAAACACAGCGTAGATGAACGTAAAGACCGAACGCTACACTTTCATCTGTCGTGAAAAGCACTTTCTGGTTGGTAATTACGCTTTCCAATCAATGCTGAATCACACAGGGGACTGATATCGTTTCACTGTCGCTAAAAATGCAATAGTTCGTTCTTCAAGGCGGTTGGTTCTTCAAGGCAACAAACAATGAACATGACGCGAACCTTCTTCAGTTCATCCTAATCACTCTTAAAATAAGGCCATTTGTCAGACTTCTATTGAGCAAGTAAATAATATTTCTAAATTGAATTATATTATCTACCTTGTCGCTTCAGGGCGTAGTTAATCATGACCCTCCACATCTTCCTGTTTCTTGTAGCTCTTAATAAGTTTTATCTTTTTGTTATTTCTCCCAAACACTGTTCTACCATCCATTTGTTCAATTTCTTTAAGTATGTTGCAGGCTGTTTATCTCTTTTCTTCAGTGAGTATTAAATTTTCCAAGCCCTCTTTCCTCATTACGCGCTATTATAAATTCCAACTGCCTCTTCTTGATGTTAAGCATGTTTCTTTTTTTTCTCCAAAACCTTGTTGTTGTTCACAAGTTCGGTCCATGATATCCTATTTTTGTTACTTTAAGTCTCTTTACCTTCTGGTTCTACAGAAGGATACTGAGGATATCATGGACCTAGCTAGTAAGCAATGTCGAGGTTTTAGAGAAAAAGGTAAACAAAAGAAATTAATATCAGGAATAGGCAGTTGAAATTTCTCGGTAGCATAATGAGGAAGCAGGATTAAGAAAATCTGAGACTCATAGGAAAGATTGAGGGAAAGAGAGACAGGGGAAAGCAGTGCATAACATACTTGATAAGCCTGAGAAAATGGATGGTGGAAACAGTTTAGAAATAAAGGAAAGACCGAATTTAGAGCTGAAAAGGACAGGAAATTGTGGAGAGCCATATATCACTTCGTTCTGAAGATGCAACGTAAAAAAGTAGATTGGCAAAAAAGTCTCATCATTTTGCAGTTGAAATTGTTAGATGGAGACGTAAGTTCTATGCTAACAGTTTCTTCTCTCATACTTCTCGTTTGTTGAACACTGTTTTCCTGCCAACTTTGACATTCAAAAGGTTGAATGCAGTATCACTTGTTATCTTTCTTAATTGTTGTTCATTTATTGTTTTCTCCCATTAAGTTCAGTACCAGATTGGCGGCAAGGTCTCGTCATTTTACAGTTGAAATTGCTAGATGTAAGTTCTATGATAACAAGTTTCTTCGATCGTTTGTAGAACTCTCTTCTGCCTTCTTGCATCCCTGTCAACTTTGACCTTCAAAAATTTAAATACAATATCAATCTTTATCTTCTATCTTAATTCCTGTTTTTTTATTGTCACTCTCCTTAATGTTTTCGTTTTCTCATATTGTTTCAAACTCAGTAACCTATTGCGTCTTGGGGGCTTTATTGTCTTGCCTGGGGTGAATTATTTGAAAAATAAACTGTCTGTTCGGCTATCACGAGGCATCTAATAAATTTTGAGAATCTGTGCAAGAGATAAAAATATATGAGTTTTACTTTACATTATTTACAAAGTTTGACAATATCAGGCAAAATGTCACAAACTATTAATTATTTATTTGCTGTGTATCATTGGGTGTTCCTTCAGGTATTGAAATCTAATGTTTTGTAACGTCGGTGATCGGGTGAAAACTAGTAGTTTTTATAACTTTCTTTAAAAGATAAGAATGCCTTAAGAGTAATTTCCAGCAAACAAAAGTTAAAAAAATTAAGTAGTGATGATGGTAGAAAAATTATTTATCAAGAAGAAAAAGAAATAAAAATTAATTTAAGCTTAATTAAATCCCAATTTATTCAGAAACTAATTAGATCACTTCTTTTGGATTATTAATAACAATGTTAATGAACTTGATTCAGTAAGTGCAGAACTCAAAATAGTCAGTTCGAGATTTGGAATTTTAATTTATTGAATATTCTTAATTTGAATTTATTGAATGTGCGGGTGGTGTAATATATAGCGGCTCAGAATTGAAACTCGGGGGATGGTCAAGTTCTAGTTCTAGTTGTGTTCGTTGCATTCACTTACGCACAAATACTACTGGGGAATGGCATGAATTCACCTCCTCAACTGCTGGTTAATTAGTCGAACTTCTATCTGTAAATAATTATCTTCGAAAAATTCCTATAATCTAAAAATATCTTTGGGCTTTAAATAACCTGCAAAGGCGTAGAAAAGAAATCAATCATATTTTGTATTGTAAGAAGTATATTTTACGAGTAAATATTGTATTGACACTTCTTTTCAGAATAACAATCATTTTTCTAGATACAAGTACCACTATTTAACCCATAGATGGGGTGATATATTCATAAGCTGTAAAAAACAAATCATTTAGTTCTTTAAAAGAAAACAGCAGTAAATTTTGCGCACACCTTATAATTAGCAGATGAATATTCAGCAAATTCTCAGAGCTTCCCTACCCACCAAAAAGCTTTACAATATTTTCGAAATCACTTAGCTTGGTTTTCCCATTTTGTAATAGAGAAATTTGATTTGTGATTTGTTTGCTTAGAGCAGTGGCTCCCAATCTTTCTTTCCTTTTTTTCTCTCTGAGCTGAATTTTCTGAATGAAAATTTTCTCGTGCTCACAAAATTCTGTAATAAAATTTAAATTTAAAAAAAATTAAAAGCGAACGTTAAAGGAAGATAACCGTGGATTTGAATCAGAATATTATCATTGATAACTCTCTGCTGCAGTTTGCGGATCTTAGTCACTATATTTTAATACTTGATATAACGAAAAAATACCTCAATGATAAAGTCAGTCAATAATTATTTATAACTATTTATACTAAGAATTATGCAAGCAACTACAAGTAATCTATAATAATTTAAATTTTGAAATCAGATTTATTTCTGGCATATGATTTGTTTAGAAACTGTTTTAAAATCTTTGTATTTTAATCATTCTGCCTCACCTGCTATCTTCTTCCGCTGAACCTATGAGGCGTGACGCACTGTTTAAGAACCACTGGCTTAGGTGCAAGTATGGAAAAACCGAAAACAGTAGTGAGGGTACTGACTGCATTGTCTTCTTCTAAGTTAGTTACCAAGAAAGTCTAGCAGGCCTGGTCTACTTAATCTATAGCATGTATGGGAAGAGGGAAAAAACATGGTATTTCTGAAGGGTACTAATACAATATAAATGACAACTGTCTTAGACAGTCGTTGGACAAATTTCAGATTCTTTCATCTCCTCTGATGATAACTGTTGCGCCATTCTCATATACGAATAGAAAATGTTTTATTTAAAAAAAAAATAATAATAAGACAATAACCAAAGTGAAGTAAGCTAGTTACCTTCTATAATCAACTACAGTCGAGATTAGTCCAAAATACAGCCCGTACATATTTGAAGTCCATAATATTAACATACAGTTTTAAATTCGGAGTTGCTCTTCTATGAGGTTAGTTGCCAATTATGACCAGAGAGCTCAGTGTTCTAATAAATTTCTACTAATAAATTTCTGTTTGGGGGAATTGTAATACGTAATTTAATTCAACTAACCTTTTTAAAAATATATAACATATAATGAAAAATTGGTTGCATACAACAATGTTCAAAGCAAAAGGCAATAGATTGACATTTATAAATCTCTACAACTGACCCTAAATGTTAAGCCGCCTGTGCGTGTGTGAGTGATTCTTGGTTATTATTCATTATAATAGTTCGTAAATGGCAATGGAACACAAAATATAGATTTATACACCCAGCAGCTAAAACTTGTCATAATTATTTGGTTTGAAAATGCCCTACATTCGTTAATAGAAAAATATTGTTACCCCTCTGATAACTAAATGTTTGTACATCACAAATAAATAAGATAAAACATTGAAACTCAGTTGGGCTGTTCTACTTGACCTGTCATATTCACCTGATCATGTACTAAGTGGCCATTACATTTTTGCATCAACAAAAATTCTTTTATGGTGAAAACTTTCTCTAATGAAAGGGTTCATTGGAAACTTATCACATTAAAGCCTGCGGATTTTTACTCAAAAGTATCAAAAAGTCACCAAATAAGTAGCAACAAATCATTGCAATGTTTGTAATCCTTTCACTCTGAGCAAGGTGATAATGTTACTAAGATGCAATGAGTTACTGGGAGTGAAAGATGCGTTAGTGGAAAGAAAGGATAATATCTTAATAGGTTTGAGGAAGATAGATGATGATTGGCGTTGCATTTAAATTTTAAAATGGTAAGTGGAAGAGTCCTACAGTGTCAGAAAAGAAACTGATAGAATAGAACATACAGTTACAGGTAGTTATTTCAGTATAAAAACAGTAGGACCTAATTGCCAATCGAGTAGTACGCTGTCGAGGTACCAAAAAGTGAACCTTGCCCAGAAAAATATCTATAGAAAAGACAGAGGGGAAGCCATGTCACGGCGGTAAAAAAGTGACTAAAGTTGTGATGCCAGATCAGGACTGATTACATTGCAGACATTTCTTTTGATTTTGTCAAGAATCTCGAGACATATAGTAGGAGTACCGATCAGACATTGTAGCAGTATTCAATGCTCGGACGAATGGTAGATTTATAAATGTACAAGATGGATTCTGACGAGAAATATTGTCTGACACGACACAGTGAATCAACATTTCTAGGTGTAGACCTAACCTAGCATTTGATTAAATATATTCACTCCATATCAGCTAAAAATTTGACAAAAAATGGGAGTACTCTACTGGAGATTAGTCCCTGCTCTGCCACATGAAAGGCAGAAAATGTTCTCTGTAGTGACTGAATGATAACTTTTTTGTCTGAGGAGGTTAAAATTTATATGTCATTCCTTGACCCAGTTAATCACTGATTAGAGGTAATTTTCAAGATAATCTGTCAATTTTGTTTTCATACTTATCGGACTTACTAAAAGACAGGAGTACATAGTTGTGTCATAAGTGTATATGCTTAATTGGGAACTGATCCCATTGAGAAACTCGTTGATGAAGATAAGAAACTATATTGGTCGAAGCATACAGGTTAGGTGACTTCGCATTAATGTGCAAACGATTTGAACATTTTGATTACGTTCCGAAAAGAGTGTTCCATAATTACAGAGAGAAGCACTGTCACGACAGTAGGAGAAAGACTCGAAATGCCAGATGAGGACGAACAAAATTACAGATACTTTTTGAGATTTTGTCAAAAATCTCAAGTTCTATAGCAGGCGCACCAGACAATATATAGCAGCAATATTCAGTGTAATGATGAATGGTAGACATATAAATGTGTCAGATGGATTCTGAAAGAAACTAAATGTCTATCATGATACGGTAGACCAATTTTGCTAGCAATATAATGGATTTAATATAATCACTCCACTTCACTAGAAAACGTGAGACCAAGGAGGTGCAATGAGTTGCTCTCCTGGAGATTAGTATCATACCGATAGAGTGCGAAAATGGTAATCAATGATGATTAAATTTATTTATTTTATTTTGGAAGCATTAGAATTTGCAAGGTATTTCTTGCCCCAGATAACAACTAATAGAAGCCTTTTTTAAGCAGCACAGATTTTACTTTGTCTCACCTGTCGGGCTTACAATTTATACCTGTTTTACTAGTATCATCAGTATAAATACCTAGTTGGGAATCGATCACATCGAGAAAGTCGTTGATGAATACAAGAAGCGACGTAGGTCGAAGTATAGAGCCTTCAACATAGGTTCAGACTTACGTTGTTTCTCATGAATGTGGTCTATTTTTTAAGACAGAACTTGATAAACAAAAAGCTATTATGAAACTAATTTTTAATTCATAGAGAGGAAGAAGAGACTTTTGCCAGAGTATATGTGCGAAAGTAAATGTAACTAACGCCACCAGAAATTAAAAAAACCCGGTTCAATAATTTTTATTTCCGCATCACTAACCATTAAATCACCTGAAGAACCTTAAGAACAGTCACATAAAAACTAACCCAAACGTGTTCGGTTTCCTTAACTGATGCGCATATCACCTTTATCTTTTTGTAGTTGCGATTAAGTGATGTGTTTCTTGTTTTTGCTCTGTGGTTTGTTTTCAGCGGGCAGATTCTACTGATAGCTTTGTAAGATCACGGCATGTTTATGCCCGGACTTGATAGGTGAGTCTTTGCTAAAGCATTTCAGGGATTAGGAATGTTCCACGCCCCACACAAGCAAAGACGCAGAAGGATCGCAGGAGAGGATAAAAGAAAACTGGATGAGAGTCATATAGAAACGAACATGAGGCGGACGAAAGAAGCGAAGAAAAGAATCGGTTCTTCTAAATAGGGATTAAATTCCTAAAGAATAAGGATTCCGGTTAAGAACAATGTTGGTTGTGCTAAAGCTTCGTGGATATAATGGTCAGTTAATATTCAGTGACCATGTAAAACAAAAGGTTTCTTGATAGAAAAATATATAGATGGTGATAGAAATTCTGATATCCCGTTTATTTTTAATGATACAAATTGCAAAAGGCCTTTTTAAATATTAGTATGGACATAAAAATGGTATAGTATCAAAATATTTCGTAACGGATTGCAAATTGTGAAAATATTGAAACAGAGAACAAATGAAAAAAAAATGGGAAAGATTGACACTATAAAAACATAAAACTTTGGTTATTTAAAATAATGTCGCTGAAAGAAAATTAGGAAAACTTGAAATAGCAATAAACAAGTCAAGTGAATTCATCAGCAGGTACATATTTGAAGAAAGCTGTGTTGCGCACACAAATGAGAAGATGAAAAATATAAAGAACATTGGATAATGATAAAAAAAGCAACCATAATAGAACTTTTAAATAAACATCACCAAGAGAACCGAGAATGTGTACTGCAGATTATTATATATATATTATTTTAAAACAAGAAATTTATTGTTAGTCTCAAAGGTCCTTTCGTCCAACATCTCATCAGGATAAAAATCGCTGGAAAATGAATTAAACGACGTAACGACGAAAATGAAAAGTAAAAAAGTAAACCCTACAATATATATATATATATATATATATATATATATATATATATATTAAAAATCGCCTAAATACACCATTTATGGTAGAATCCAAGGTAGCGAAATAACTCGTTTAAAAATGAACAATATTCAAAAGTTCTACAATATAATTGTATAGAACACTTTTTAATACAAATATGTACTGGTCTAACCTTATTAGGACCAAAAACTAAGTATTAAACAACCAACCAATCAATATATATATATATATATATATATATATATATATATATATATATATATATATATATATATCGAGGGGAGAGAAATTCTCGTGTAAATAATTAGCAAGGCACAATTAAAATAAATATTTCTCAACAAATATAGATACTTTACAGAACCCTTCTGCTGGCAGAGAGGTTTCCGTAATGATATAGAGACTGATTCCAAACTCTTTAAATGATTAGTGAAACCAACCCTGTGTATAATTTTAAAACATATATATATATATATATATATATATATATATATATATATATATAAGTTCAAATTTTAAATTTAGGAAATATCCATTTCTGCAGGTTCTTATAACCCGCTTTATTCAACCCCAGCTGGACTTAAAATGAAATTCTTGGATAATCGGAAAAAAGGTTAGTTAAGATAAGGAAGCGGAAAGGAAGGTTGGATAGGAAAGAAACAGGCCTAGAAGGGGAGAGAGGGAGAATAGTAGCGAGTTAAGCGTAGGCATGGAGGGAAAGCAGCTTGTCTGACATATCAAAGGGAGCCGGTAGGAATAAACTTAAGAGCATCATGGGCATAAAATTAAATTCTCATCGTTATCAATAAATTTAGGCTAAAAATTGATATACCTATTAAAATGGAAGGAAGGGAATAGTTAATAGCTTATTAAGAGAGTTTAAATTTACTCTTATGACAACAGTTATTAACCAGCTCGTTACATTGATTAAGAAGTAAATTCTGATTAAGATATTTTAATATCCTAATTTTTTAACTAAGTGATGATTGCATTCATCCCTCAGACTCTTCAATATCTGTTTATATTTCTGAAATGAGGTATTTTAATTACTTACATTATTTACATTGTTCGGAGTGTTGTCCTAATCTTTGTTGCCATATTCACGACGTTTCTGCTGAAACATACCCCATTGGATAAAAGCGTTCCAGTGACCTAACCCAAAGAGATGTGAGTTCAATACTTGACTACAGCAGTGGTGAACAAATAACATATAGAGTTGAGTAAAAGTATATTCGAAAGTAGCATGTCTCATGGAAGAAGAACAATCTGTTTCAGTGATCGAAATTAAGAGTTTGGTTCGAAATTCTAATCAACTGAAAAACTTGTTGGAATTTCGAACGAACCCTTTTTATGGTATTCTCCGCCCATACATTTCACTATCTCAGTTTTAGTTAATTCTCCTTAATAACCCCTCAAGTATTTGTTATATCCGCTGAGACCAGGGATTAAACTCACAACTCTTGGGTCAAGTCACTTTTGGATCACTCAACCAACACTTTTATTCACTGAAATATCTATAGGCATAATATGAACAATATAAATAAAATTTTCTAGCAATAAAATTAATAAGCTTGGATGTGGTTTTCTAAGAAAAGAGCAGGGTGCTGAAAAAAATCTAGAAATTAACAAGTTGTGTAGGAACGTTTATATGGCATCCCGGAGTAATTCAACTAAATGTATATGAGGTGTTTCAAAAAGTATCCAACTATATTTTATCCTACCAAAACTAACACCGTGTGGGAAAAATCTTTTGGGTCAATCAATCAATGAAATACTGGTGACAGAATTATGCCTTTTAGATTTATTTACATTCTCTTGAATATAAATGTATAGAAACCACCGTGGCCACAAAATGATGGGTTACTTTATATGTATTGATTGTAATATTTAATTTATCCCCAATTTTATGTCCGAATTATACTTTCATGTGTGCGCTATATAAATTGTTCATGTTTACTGTTACATTCACAACGTTCCGATTGTACTCTACCTTCTTCAGGTGGAATTTCGAACCGAACTGTTTAGTTAGTCCCCGGGGACAGATTGCTTTAATTCCACGTGCCATGCCATACAGGAATTGAATTTACAACTCTTTGGTCTATTCAGTTTTATCCACTGGATGATGTGTCGTTGAGGATACTAGTTAGTGCATTTTGGGGACTTATAAAAATTATGTCTCAGTAATTACAATTTTAGTTTTAGTTTTTACAAATAATTTTTTACTTTATTTTTTTTTGTTATTTTTCTCTGTATTATTAGTTTCCATAATGTATTCATTCCTAGGGTTAGCCAGTTTTGGAAATTTTTGTAGCCTAGCATATTCGCTGATTCCGTTTTCGCCTTTTCCAGACTGTTATTTCATCTTCATCCCAAAAAGTTCGATGGTTTCCCTTTTCTCTTCATATGTGGTCAACCATGCCTGATTCTTATATTTCCTCTCGTGTTAAGACCTTACGGTGCTCCTTCAGTTTTAAGAGCTTTGCAGGTTTCTCCTTTATATTTCTTTATATAAAGTATTTAGTTCGAAATTTCAACAAATATCACCTGAATAAGGCCAAAACGTACAACAATTGAAATGTCATGAATGTCTAAGTAAAGATGAGAACAATTCGAACAATGTCAGTCAGTCAGTTAAGTGCCATGCGCGATACACGCTTGGGCGATCATGTCTCGAAAGAGACATGACTGACTGGACAGAAGATTATCCCGCAGTAAGTTGCCATTGCTTTCTGCGGTACACTGGTTGCCGACCAAGGCTATAGAACCCAATCTGTCCTATTATTTAACCCATAACTGGAGGGAATAGACGGATTAATACCTTTCCCAAGGGTATTTGTGCGTAAGTGAATGCAAGGCATTCAACTGGAATTCGAACTCGGTTTCTCAATTTCTCGTTCCGAGCCGATATCCATTGCACCACAACGCGCATGCGTATCGAACAATGTAAATAGTGTAAATAATTACAGTATCTCATCTCTGAAATACAAATAGCTCCACTTCATGTTTTATACAATGCTGAACCCTATCAGCAACACTTCTACAAACAATTTAAGACATTCCTACATTATTCTCCGAAAATTTACCAGAAAGTGCTCGTTTTAATTTACATTTGTTTTCGCTTTGAGTCTATAAACATGATTTTTCAGTAGAACCCACGATAAAAATTCTGGTGCAGTTACATTTTATGATCGTAAAAATCACTCAATTGCTACACGTCATTCAATTCATAACCGCTCAAAAAAAAAAACAAAAAAAAAAAAAAAAAAAACAAAAAAAGGACGTCACTTTTTCCGTAAAACGTACGTACAAGTCAATCAGTCAGTCAGGAAGGAAGGAAGAGACGGATTAATACCTTTCCCAAGGGTATTTGTGCGTAAGTGAATGCAAGGAATTCAACTGGAATTTGAACTCGGCTCCCCAATTTGTCGTTCCGACACATACAAGGGGTAGATATAATAATGGAAATACCTTGAAATTTCAAGAAAATTTGTTTCGATATGGGGTAGAATTACCTTTGGTATTAATTACAATTTGAATTCTGTATAAGGTCGACTCGTACATATTTTGAATTGTTTCCAGAGGAATTTTTATTGACTAAAGAGTCTACAATTCTTTTAATGATGATGGTGGAGGATATTGACTCCTCACTTGTTTAATGATGTTGAGATCTGGGGTGTATGAATGGATGCATTATCATCTTGAAAGATAGCATTTTCCTCCGAAAACAGTTCCGGAACTATAGGATGAAGTTGATCGCTTAAAATATTTAAATCGTCCTGACTGTTTATTTTAATATACGTATTTAAATAATATCTATAAAAGATACAAAACAATAATTTTAGCAACAAGCATAAAATTAGACAAACTTTTGAAACTTTAATCAAATTTTACAAATTATGCTATTATGGTATTAGGTTTTTTCTTTATTTTGTTCACCGCCTGTACATAATTTAAATGAAATTGTAATACGCATCTGTGTCTCGAGGGCTAATTTTCTTTTTTGTCAGGCACCAACTCCTGGGTAACAAGTAAAGACTATAAACTAGTTATTTAAAGTCGTTTTTTAAATACTTCTCTATTTAAAATGAATATATTTTTTTAATAAATGTAAAAGTTTAAGTGTAGAAACAAATTTAGATTTGGAATTTCATAATATTGCCGTCAGTGAAGTGACATTTATCTGAAAAAATAAATATATTAAAGGGGAAAATATATTTATTAAAAGGGACTATATATTCGCATTTATTATTGAATAAAATTATGTTGATCTTTGCGTAATACAATTTAACACTTCATAAATTTGTTATCTATTTTTTTAAGAATGGACATCGAGCAATATTTACTTAGCGTAGCTTAGCTGTGGGAGAATGCAGCAATTACGGAAAACAGTAAAACTCGAACACAACTCACAACTCACTATTTATTCAACCACGTTGCAGCGCGCAAGCAATAGACACCGAGTAATTATCTCTGCGCCAACGTTGCAACAGAATTTGACAAAAGGTTGAACTTTAATGTAAGTTTTTCGGCTGTACGTTAGAAAAATTACTTAAGACCACACGGCACTTAGCCTTTTGGAGGACGCCTAGCACGCCGGGTAATATCCCAGCCCTCTCTATAAAGATAGGCACTTGGTTAAATGTATGCCCTCCTTGTGCTTGAGCTATTATTTTCAACTTGCCTGGGCAGAAGTGATCACCTGTGCAAGAGAAGTATAAATCGACATATATTATAAGCCAAAACATTATATTTCTAATTTAAGTATGTTGTTTGGGTATTTCGACGTAGTGTAAATGTTAAAAAACCTTGTTTCACTTAATTATTAATGACTGAATAATTTTTTTTTTTAATCATCTCACCCCAAGCAAGGCATTCCACTGCCACTATTGCGCATGGGGCTACATAGGGGAAGGTAAAGAGAAGGAGTGGATAGACATAGGGAATGTCAGGAGAAAGGTGACAGATGAGTAAGGATAGCGAGGATGAGGGTCGGGCAGATGGGAAGAGTGCTTGACAGAATGGGAGCAGGTTAGTGTGTTAGGAGGTGTGTATTGACCTTACATTTAAACTCCTGGAGATTGTAGCCGTCGGGGAAGCAATCGTTTGGAAGAGAATTCCATAGTCGGGAAATGCGAGGAAAGAAACTATTGGAGTAGAAGTTACGGCTGCATTTTATCGGTTTCACTGTAAAAGGGTGGGATCTAGTTGCTAATCTAGTATCTCGTGCAAATTCGTATTTAGGGGGCACCAGTGATCTAAGTTCATCGGAGCAGAAGCCGTGAAGTTCTTTCCTCACTGGGGACACCATACTTTCGGTCTTGTTTCACATGTAAGCTACGCTTAGAAAATACATATATTCTGGAAATGTTATAAACATTGGTTGATTCATGCCGATTTTATTGGGAAAATATTTTACCTGCTTAATAAAATGCGACGGAAATGAACATTTACCTTGAAGATAATGTCAGGTCATCGTAAGTCATTGAAAAAAAGATGTTGTTCACTTTGTGATAATATTCTACATTTCTACCTTTTAAATATTATATCAAAATTCTGTGTTGACTTCGTAAGACATCACTGATGAATGTTTTACATGTCATACAAAAATATAGAAATAAAATTAAGACATACGAAATGTAACAATAAAAGAAATGAGAAAATGAGAAAATTGTAGCTTATATACATTCACTAAATTTAGCTTAGAAAGATGCGATGTATAATCGCCGAGGATCGAACTCGTTTGATTAGTGGTTTATGCTTCCGATTGATTCACGACCAGGCAATAAATAGGATGACAGATGAAATTAGTGCGAACAGCACAAAATATTTGTCTACCATTATGCATGGAAATGATTCACGAATTGCAGAATAGCGGAATTGAATACAGAATATAATTGTTTTCCGAGATTGTTTCAATTTTATGGAAATTGAAAATACTGATAAGTTGAAATATGAGTCGAATATCGAATTGGTGTTTGATGAAAAAATAACCAACATCCGGTCCTTTCAAGTAATAAGCATTCGTCTTTTATGTCGGCTGTTTGCTTTTGAATGAAGCAGTGCCAAGACAGAAGTAAATAGTAACAGAGAAATTTATTCTGATAGAAATATGAGACCGGATAAAAATCCCGTGGTAGAGTTTTTAGTTTCACTTAGTTTAATGCCGTGTCCATTCAGGACATAGACGATCATGTCGCGCAACATTTTACTTTTGTAGTGGTATGATTTCCCATTGCTTACACCAAGATTTCGAATCCAGAACTTGTCTTCTCCTAGACTGATTGCCACCCAATGCTTTATAGCCTAGAGCAATCTACTATTTTACCCATATCTGGGGTGGAATGAGAAGAAAAGTTGGATTCATACCTTTCCCAAGGACATTTCTATGATGGTTTGTCTGTAATTTGGACTCAACTCGTCGAGCATACTTTTTGTACTGATACCGGTTACGCTACCAGAAACCGCTGACACAAACTTACAGACGTGTCTCTTTTAAGGACGTAGGCGATCCAAGCTCTCCAGAGATACTTTTTCTTTAATATCTGCAAATTTCACGGGTCATCGAAGAATATTGCCTTCTCTACTGTTTTGAATTCAGAATTTGTTTGGAAATTGATGTCGCAGCTCAAGTTCAAAACAAAACAAACAAATCTCAATCCAAACTTGATGATTTAGGGGGCAGAAATGAAGGTCGAAATTACAAATTTTAGATCAAATGTCAAAACTTCCAGTACAGGTAACCGGCTAGAACTCAACTGCACTGTAACATTCAAACAAAAAACACATTGTTTCCAGAACGCCAACTGCTTTTATTGTCAGAATCTTTATTTTTATTGGTCAACATTTGGATGGGATAAAAGACGCATTTAAAGCAACAGCTGCCACTGATTTAATTTGGTTATTTTGTCTTCGGCATGTCGTACACAAATCAAGTGCTCTTTTTCACGATAAATGAGTTTCTTTTTCACCACCTCTCCCTCTGATGTGATCCCAATGGTGACAACCAGGGGCGGGGCTCTTAAGTCTCTTAAATTATGTGATTTCTCTTGAAGTAATAACTACCGTCTCCTCTTCAGATAAATCGCGTCCCAATGAGTCATCAGACGTATTTCCACCGCTTTCTTCCAAGGACATATTGTTCTTCCAAGGACATATTGTTCTTCCAAGGACATATTGTTCTTCCAAGGACATATTACTAACAGATGATTAAACAACGAATCGGTCAGAAATACACTATAGTAGTTTTTTTGTACTTATTTGGAAATTACACATCAAAGCAAATAACTTAACAAGGGTGTTGATTTTTTTTTAAATACAATTTTTATCGGTTGTCTTCAGCGTCGATATAATGTTCATTATTCCCAATTGATGTATTGATTTAATTGCTACTAAATTCGACTGGACTCTCCAGGCATGGAGCATTGTTTAGTGAGAAATCTTCTGCATGAAACTTCGCAAATCAATTTTGATAATTTCGATCATCCACATCTTCTCGGATGAAAAAATATACTAAAAACTATGATTTTCTTATTTTTAATGTTAGTCTCATTAAAAATACACTAATTTTGACAATTTAAAAAATGCACGGTTATGACAACAATCACAATATAGTTAAAACTGATATTTTTAATTAAATTACTTTCACTAAATGCTTCTAATAATAATAATAATAATAATAATAATAATAATAAAAACTGGACAAATTTTAATACTTAAAAATAACCTTTATTTTCTTATTGCAATCTATCAATAATAATGATAACTAGAAAGAGTAGTCAAAAACTTCAAACCTCCACCTAGGCAATATTGACATTATCTCAGTGATAAGCAAGAGATGATTATTAAAATAAGAAAGAATAACTGCAAAGAACTTGACCGCTCTCAAGAGTGAAAATGCAAAATATGAACTGAACCGCTCTCAAAATTAAATGCCCATTTAAAATAAAACGGTGGGGGGGGTAATTCAGTATTTAATATACTCTAAGTAAATTCAGTATTTGGCATTTGAAAGGCAAAAATTAAATTTTATTAATAAAACCGGAAAAATAACCCAGAAACTTTATCTCATACCAAATCGAACCCAAAATTTAATCCATTCATGCCAGTCATGAGGCCAATCATGTCTGAACAGTTCATCTGAATCAATTCAGCGGGTTTTGATATATCTTGACCACGGACAGACAGACAAACAGACAAGCAAATAAACAAACAAACTCGACCTAATTCAATAATAGAAAGTGTAATCGGAATAATGTGGCACAAGAAAACCAAAAATTCTAGTTGTGGTTGTATCTGTGATTGGAAAAAATTCTGAAAGACTCATTCAAGGGATCGACTCCTGATAACCCAAACTTTTTAAAGAAATCTAAAAAGTTGGTCTCACAAGTTGTTTTCACAAGTTGAGCTGACATCTTACAAAAGGTTTATCTATGTAAAATACGTGTAATCTTTGGGGTTTTTATTTTGTTTATTTTTTTCTGTGTTTCCTTATTGACGTGAAAGTCCCTGCAGATTGTCGCATATCTTCAAAGATCTTCAAAAAAACTATTGACATGCAAGGAACTTGAAATGTAAATCTAAAAATGTGGCACATGAGGACAATAACTTTCGTTGTAGTCGAAGCGTTCAGATAGACTAATTAAAGGGATTCATGTTTTCCCAAGCCTTAAAGTAATACAAAAAAAAAAAAAATATGGGGCTTTACAATACACACAGACAAAACAATCCAAACTAATCGCCTAGACGTCGCGATGAAAGTTCAAAAACACAATGTGGATTCTTATTGACATGGCAGCCTTTACAGATTTGAAAGTGTCATTAGAGATCTTCAAAATACAAGGATCTTGAAGTGGAAATCTAAAAATGTGGCACAGGAGAGCATCAACAATTCCAGTTGTTGGAGCCCTCAGATTGATTGGAAAATGTTCCGACAGGCTCATTGAAGTCTGATTCCTGGTAGCTCATGCCCTAAAGAAAAATATTGAATTCACAATTACAACTCACAACTTACAAAGCGTTATCTATGTAAAATGTTTGTAATCTTAGTGTTTCTTATCTATTTTTTACAAAAATGTTCAGTGGAAAATATCATTAAACCACTTCTGACCATAGGTCCCTGGTAGCGACCTTGAAGGAAATGTGTATACAAAAGAAACCCAATAAATAATAATAATAATAATAATAATAATAATAACTGTCAAAATATAAAGACCTGGAAATTGAAATAGAAAAAATGTGGAAATTGAAAACAAGAGTTGTGCCAGTGATTGTAGGTGCACTTGGAATGATAAAAAATGGAACAAAACAACACATTGAAAGAATCCCTGGAAACCCCAGCTTAAGAGATATACAAAAAATTGTCTTATTAAGTACAGCCCACACACTAAGGAAAACGTTATCTATGTAATGCTGGGGATGATAGGGAAGATAGAAAAACATGAAATAGAGTCATAACAACACGCCACTACCTGCCTTAGGTCTCCCCGCAGACTTGGTTGGTAGTGAGACCAAAGCAGAAATCGAAATATGATGAAAAATGACATAATAATAATAAAGATGTGTAAATTGTAAACAAGAATAAGACCAGTCATAGGTGCGCTTGGAATGATAATAAAGGAACAAAACAATACATTGATAATCCCTGAACATCCCAGCTTAAGAGATGTATATAAAAAAACATGGTTTTGTACAGCCTACTCACTAAGAAGAACTTTGTTCATGTAACGCGAGTGACAGGAAGATATAAAAACAAAACATGAAATTTAGCCATAACAACACACCACTACCTGCCTTAGGTCTTTCCGCAGACTTGGTAGGTAGTGCGACCATAGCAGAATTTTAAAATAATAATAATAGTGGTAGTAGTAGTAGTAATTTCAGTGAATCACCAATAAGAGATAAATATCATTAATCCTGCTGCATGTTCTCAGGGTTTGACCAAAAATAATTTTTTTTCGCATTGCTTCTTTTCATTTTTAAAGCGTGTTCTCATTGCTGTACGAGAATTGAGTATTGTTTTCTTAAGATGATAACTGATGCGCCAATCGCTTTGTCGTCATCTCTGTCATTAAAGGAGATAAAATGAAAAGCACAAACCAGTCACGCAAAAAGTTAATGCCTTTTACAGGTTTCTGAACAAATCAGTTTGACTGATTGACGTAAAAGCAAAACCCCACGAAAAGATATCTACACACATTTTGCGCTGATCTTATTATTTGAGTCAGGTTGTCGACATTCAAAGATATTTATCGAATTTTAATGAAACTTTTAAAACAATTGAATATGAATGGTTGGAATAACTACTGCAACTGTATAGAATTCTGCAGATAAAGTGTGCAAACAATGATGCCCTTAAAAGAGGTTAACGGATAGCCAGCAAAATTTGTTTTAAAATGATGTAGCCTAGCAGAAACTATATCTGCAAAAGAAAAAAATAATACAAGCGATTTATATAGAAAACTGCTACATACTCTTAATTGTATTTCTTATACGAAATATTCTCATTTATTCTTTTTGACATGCATTTCTTATATCTCATCTATCTGCTTTTATATGAGGCTTATTCTTTATTTCTCATCTGCCCAGTTTACTTAAATATGCTTTATTATTACTAGTATTAAATGGATTCAAATTTTTTAGATGAAGTATTGTCAATTATTATTAAATTTTCCCTTGTCTTTATAATATTTGTTTTCTGAGATTTATTCCGTATTTTTTCTACTACTCAGCTGTCTTTATTTTTTTTGTTGTTGGATATATTAATAAGATTTAGATTTTTTTTTATCCTATCCCTTACACCACCAGCAAGAGGGACTCAAATGATGATAGGCAATATTGTACTAAATTAATAAAGGTCTTTTTTTTTGTTTTTGTTCTTTGGAAACTTGATTTCGGTTAAAGTAGATCGGTATCATCATGCAGAATTGAAGATTACGACTTTTGAATTTCACCTGGAATGACTCCGGACGTAAGTAAAATAAAACTATGAGGTCCGCCTCTGTGATCACATAAATGTTTCCTTAATTCATTTCAAAAATGTTGTTAAATGCGTTAGAATCCTGAAGAAGTCTAATTTGTAGAGTAGCTGAAACGTTTTGATAAAATGAAACTGTTATGAATGAATCAATGTACAATATAAAGAACAATATATGAATGCATATATATATATATATTAGGGTCTTGAATTAAGTTAATGTTTACTGGTCACGATCAGAGAAAAGTTTATAAAAGAAAATACACCTGTCAATAGGAATTGAACATGTATTTTTATTTAACTCCAGCTTAACTTGGCGTACCCTTGTTGCTTTACCCACGGATTATCCTTACAGCAAAGAAAAATCTAAATTACTCATTTCAAGAAATTTATTTATTTCGTTCGGTCTCAGTTTTGTGCAAATATTCTGGAGATATATATGAATCTAATTACTTGCCCCCAGCTATGGCTTAAATATTAGGACTGAAAAATCATTGTTATTCTCCAAAAAACACTTAATGTAACATTCACTCACAAAAGAATTATTCTTACAATTCAAAATATTTTTGGTTTTAAATAATAAAAAAACGTGAATAAACCTTAAAAAATAACAAAAATAATAAAAAACAGACAAAAAACAAACCGAACCAACTTAAATGTCATTGGCACTTTTTGACTTCTAAATATGCATAATGTTACTAATATAGAAATAATAGATATTGTTGGATTGGGAAAAATTATTTAATTGCTTAATTTTAAATATATAAAGATTGCAATGAGTTTTTATAGAGAGAATTTTAAAGAATGTTAAATTGTTATCATCTCATGCAAGGTAGTAAACCGCTACAACACAAGGGTTACAAGTTTTGGAAGAATTAGAAACAGGAACATTAACGATGAGCGAGAAAAGAAAAGAGTAATCAGGTGGACAGTAGATAGCGATTTACATTTTTGCAGATTAAAGTTGGCTGGAAAGAATGAAGCCGGAAATGAGTTCCACAAATGAAAATTGCGAAAATAAAAAACTGTTAGCATAAAACTTACAGCTACATATGATGTGATCTCAACACCAGTCCAGTATACTCTTAAATTTAAAAAGTCTAGATATCATAGCAACGAACTCATCTGAAAAATTACGATGATGATATTTATAAATAAAAAAAAACATAGAGAGACAACCTTATGGCGGTAAGCAAGTGGCTGAAACCGAACCGTCAGATCAGAACGAATAATATTGCTGATTCTTCTTTAGATTTTATCAAGGAGCTCAAGGTAAATAGCAGATGCACCGGACCATTTGTGGCAGCAATATTCTGATCATGGACGAATGTAGACTTATAGATATGTAAGATAAATTATATAGAGAAAGAATGTCTCGTACGCCACGGTGAACCAACTTTCTTAGCAGCTGACCTAGCAATGGATTTAATATAATCTTTTCATTTTATGTCAGTTGAAAACGTGAGCCCGTGAAGGCGTAATAAGTCACTTTCCTGGAAGTTAGCATCGGTCATGCTGATGAAAGGCAATGAGGGGTGAGTCAGATGATTAATGGAGAGAAGTTTATTTTTAGAGGTGTTAAATCTAACAAACCATCTATTGTCCACGTTAACTCGAGATCGTTTTGGACATCGGCTGCCATTTGAGCCTTGCCAGACTGATCAGCCTTACTACTGAGGCAGGAGTAAATGATTATATCATCAGCGTATATGCCAAGTTGAGAGCTGATGTCATCATTAATGAAAATTAAACACAGTAGGGCGAGGATGGAGCCATGCAGGACAACCGCGTTAGTACCAAATGATCTAAACGAGTGGCCGTTCAGGATAATTTTCGTTTTACGACTTGATAGAAAAAACTGGATAAATTCAAACAAAGTATCAGGAGACACCGTAGCTTTTCAGCTTGTGGAGAAGACCTGAAAGCCAGACCCTATCAAAGGCTTTCGAGATGTTTAATACTACAGCTCGAATTATGTCTCGAAAGGGACATGTCTGGCTGGGGAGAAGATTATCCCGCAGTAGGTTGCCATTGCTTTCTGTGGTAGACTGGTTTCCAGTCAAGGCTATAGAACCCAATCTGTCTTATTATTTAACCCTTAACTGGAGAGAAGATACAGATTAATACCTTTTTCAAGGGTATCTGTGAATAAGTGAATGTCATGAATTCAAATGGAATTCGAACTCGGCACCCCGATTTGTCGTTCCGAGTCAATATCCACTGCATCACAACGCACATCTTCCTGGACTCAGCTCTGCTATCCATTTCCTTCAGCCCATCAAATTTAGCACACGATGTTTTCTCCTGTCCCTATTTCCCTCTATCCGCCATGTGAGTATCATATTCTCCAAACCCTTCCTCCTCATTGCGTGTTTCTGAAACTTTATCGGTTTCTACAGGATGACAACTATAAGAAGAAATAGATAAAGTTTCAGAAGCACGCAATGAGGAGGAAGGGTTTGGAGAATATGATACTCACATGGCAAATAGAGGGAAATAAGAACAGGACAAAAAACACCGTGTGCTATATTTGAAGGGCTCAAGCAAATAGATAGCAGATCAGGGCTCAGGAAGAAGATGTGGTGGGCCATGATCATCTATGACCTAAAGGGACATAGCACATAAAAAAGAAGAATCACAAAGAAAATTGGGTTAACTAAATTTCAATATTTGGAGAAAATAATGTGATTATTACTTATATAATTATTTCACCCAAAGCAAGAGACGAATGAGATAAAAGATAGCAATTGACGTTGTATCTAAACTTTTAAAGATTGTAGCTATCAGGAAAGCAAGCAACCGGAAGGGAACTCTACAAAGGAGAAGTGCGACAAAATAATTTGCTAGAGTAGAAGAGAGGTTAAATTTAATTATTTCAACAGTAAAAGGGTGGGACCTTGTGCCAATCTAGTCAGTCAGTTAAATGCCATGCGTGATAAATGCTTGGGCTATCATGTCTCGAAATGACGTGACTGACTAGGCAGATGATTTTCCTGCAGTAAGTTGCAATTACTTTCTGCGTTAGACTAATGGCAAACAAGGCTATAGAATCTGCCTTATTATTTAACTCATGACTAGAGGGAAGAGTCGGATTAATACATTTCCCAAGGGTATTTGCTAGTAAGTGAATGCAAAGAATTCAACTGGAATTCGAACACGGCTACCCGATTTTTAGTTCCGTGCCGATATCCACTGCACCACAACGCCCATCTAGTAGCATGCGTAAATACATGTGGTCGGGGAACTAAGAAAAAAAGACAGAGGAAGTCACATCACAACGTTGAGAAAATGATTGAAGGCGGATTGCCAAGTAAGGATCGATAATGCTTTCGATCCGTCTTTTGAATTTGTTGAAAACCTCAAGATCAATAGCAAGAGGGCCTGACTAGATATGTCAGCAGTATTAAATACAAGGACGAATAGTAGATGTATAAAAATAGTAGATGTATAAAAATAGTAGATGTATAAAAGTGAAAAATAGATTCGGACGAGAAAAATCTTAACAGATAGTTCTATCAAATTAAAAGTTCCATCAAATCAGAAAATTAAGACTTCGTTTACGAGCTTGAAGCCTGAAACAAATTCCATGATTTTGAGCTAATTGTCCTCAATAATTTTGCGAATCAAATTTGTAGGTTGACATTAGCGCTGGAATGAATTGACGAAGAAATTAAAGATTTGTTACTTTTGATGTCATGGTTTTATTCAAATGAATCCATTTTTTTTTAAATAGCTTTGTCAGTCATAAATAAAATCTGCTTTTCCATCCAATAGAAATTGGCTACATACAGAAACGTACCAAGTTTATTTAACACATAAAATCCTAATTAATTTAACTAATTAGATAAGAAATGTTGGATATCCCATCATGTCACACAGGCTAATTTTATTAGCAACGTTTATTCAATAAATAATGCCTAGGTTAAGAGGAGGGAAAGAGATAAAAGTAAAGGAAAATTGAGGTAATATTTCTAAAGTCAAAATCTATGGTCATTTTAAGCGCGCACAGAGAATGACCATTAGCTAAATTAGAATGAGAGAAGCCAAGTATAATAGACAATGGCGTTTGTTGGTGGTTTGGCGCGAAATGAGTCGAGATTATCTGAGGCTCTCCATAAAGCATTTTTCAGTGTTGAATGCAGGATTTAGGGGGTGGAGAGAGAGAGAGGGGGGGATAAAAATAAGACATTGATGAAAATTATCTTGCATAGATGATGTGCTTATTTCCTTCAAGTAAAATGAATGAATGGTGTAAGGAAGAAAGGAAGTAATGAAAAAGGGACGAGAGGAGAAGAAAGACTATAAAAATGGGAAAGCGAAAATGGAGAAAAATAAAAATGAGGAGTGGGAAGAGTAGAAAGCGAAGGCGTTTTTGGAGAGGAGGCGAAGGAAAAGTAAATGGACATAAAGGAGGAGGAGGAAAAGAAAAGAGAAAATGAATATAAAAGACACAAAGAGAAGAAAGAGAAAGAAGTAAAAGAAAAGAAGAAAAGCAGTAAGGGAAAATTGTTAAGAAAGGAAGAAAATATATAGAATTAAAGGAACGAGAGAAGGAAAATGAAGAGAAAAAAAGAAAGTTAAGAAAAACAGACGGCGAAAAGGAATGGGAAAAACAGGGAAAGCAAAAATGTTATAGAGGAGAATAAGAAATGATGTAGATGTTGTCAAAGTTAGTGTAGTGAAATCGCGTAATGTTTTTTTTTCCATTCAATCCCAAGCAAGGCGATAATGCCACTAAGATGCAAAGTGTTACTGGTAGTGGAATAGACTGAGAAAACCATACCAAGAAGCATGGCCGTATCTGACTACCGGGCACACCGGGCACGGGTATGGGCCGATCCGTGCAATCATAGTGAAAATCCGGGCAAGGAAAAATGTCTTCGTCAGAAATCAAACTAAACAATTCACAAAGAAAGAAAGAAAGAAAGAAAGAAAGAAAGAAAGAAAGAAAGAAAGAAAGAAAAACGAAGAAAACATCCGAATGAACGCAGTAAAAATCTGTTTGTTTATTTATTAATTTTGGGAGATCCGAACCCGATTTCCTGCTTTCGTTTCGTTCTATGTCTAATTTCCATTGGAATAGCCGCAAAAATCCGCAAAAATCATAGTTTCTAGAAACGGATGACACTGATGACCTCATGACATTGTCAACTAATGAATCCGGGCAATTTTCTTTGTGCCCGGTGTTTTTTTAGCATCAGCTACGGCCCTGATGAGAAGAAAGGACAACAAGAGAATAGAGTTCAGAAAGACAGAAGATGGCAATTACAGATGCATTTAAATTTTTAAAGAGTTTAGGTGACAGTGGGACAAGAAATCGGAAGAGATTTCCAGAATTGAGAAATGCGAGAAAAAAAATATTACAATAAAACTTAAGGTCAGATCTATTTCAACAGTAAAGCGATGAGACCTATTAACCACTTTAGTAGTACACTTAAATTCATTCGTTCAGGTACCAAAGAGGAAAGCAATATCAATTTTGTTGCTATACAAAAATGTGGGACAAGGCCAAAAGGGGTGATAAGGGTAGGCTGGTCATCAATCTGTCTTCTGTCAGCGCTTCCCAGATTTCTGATTTTGTGATGGAACCCTCGCACCCAGGCTTCAACCTAAAGTCGAACAAATAGTCGTCGACGGGCTACTTCATGAACAAATCCTGAAAGTAGTCACGAAAGGCTTCAAATATGACCGCGTTTGTCGGCAGGGTCCGCTTATCCGGAAATGTCACATTGCCGGATAAGTGGACCATGCCGAAAAATGAAATATGTTTATTGGATGCGTTTCTAATTTTCTCTGTAGACAATTCAGCAGCCATTTTTGCCTCCTCGGAAGACATTATTTTTGACCTCACCCTAACTATAAGAGCTTGATTCTTCTTCGTAAGCAAAATGGCCAACACTGCCCTAGCTAAGGTTATTTCCCCACTACGCTGCTAATTTAACTAGATTGAGTCAACGACTATAATCAGCAGCAAACGACGTAGTTTTTGGATTTTAATTGTATATTTAGAACTACAATCCCCATCAATTCTCGCTGCAGCAACCAGTTCTGGAAATTTCGCTCTTTAAACAATGATGTGTTCAATTTCGAGTAGCCAGCCATATAACCTAGGCTCCGAACTATTGAATGAAAACTTGAGCAACTTAAGAGCCTTATATAGACTCTCTTAACTTAAATTCGGTCGCGGTAACTAGAACGAACCGCATAAACCAATTAGTCTAAGTTCAAACCTGGGGAGGGGGGGGCTTAGTTCCTTACTTCACGACACGATCAAGATTCCGAAATGCTTTCACGCCCGGGTTGTTAGTACCCGATCTATATCGGGGTCAAGAACGGCATTTGAGTCACCCGCTAAAACAACCTGACGAGATGTCGTCAAGAAAGGCTCGACCAGCTAAAACAAATTAGGCCGCTCAGCATGGTCATTGGGTGCATAAGTGCCAATGAGACAAATAAGACTTAACCATTATGGTAACAACCAGTCCGCAAGGCTGCCCGGATCCGCTAAGTACACACGCCGTATCCAAAGTCTTGTTCACTAGCCATTAAAGAATTCTCAAACGTCAATCAAAACATGCTGCAAATTCCGGCGCAAATGACAAACATTACAAGCATGCCGTTTCCAAATTTCTCGCGGAATGAATTGCGTCATAGTGCTCTTTTTCTCACAGACGGTGACGAAATGATACATACTATACCGTCCAGTCGACAAAATCGAGAACTGGTGCCGCCTAAGCACGAATTTACACGGGATACTAGATTAGAAACTAGGTCCCACCCTTTTACAGTTAAACAAATAAGATGTAACCGTAAATTCTACTCCAACAGCTTCTTTTCTCGCGCTTCCCGCCTGTGGAACTCCCTTCCACAACTCTGCTTTCCCGACAGTTACAATCTCCAGGTGTTTAAATGTAGGGTCAATAGACACCTCCTATCGCACTAACTCCCAACTATTCTCAGAACACTCTCATCTATCCAACCCTCATTCTCAGTATCCTTACCCGCCTATCACCCACCCTCTGACATTTCCTATATTTAATCATCCTTTCTCCACTCTACGTAGCCCCCTGTGCAGTAGTGGCAGTGACATGCCTTGCTCGGGGTGAAACGCTTATGAAAAAAAAAAAAAAAAAGCAACGTACGACGATATGCACACTATATCTGTTAAAGAGAAATGTCAATGTTATTTTGAATTTTGCGTAATTTAGACCACAATTCATCCATCGCACCGTGTCTATTAACTCGTGTCCTGCATTTCTGTCTGCATTGCATTGTATTTGCATTGTCTGCTGCATAATTGTAATTTTCTTTACCCCAATGTACCTATATATATAAATTCTCCTATATTATGTATATTATGTCTTGTTATATATATATAGAATTGAATTACTTAGTTTTTGGTTATAATTAAATTAGACCAGTACACAGTTATATTAAAAGGTGTTCAATACAATTATATTGTAGAAACTTTGAATACTTTTCATTTGTAAACGAGTTATTACAAAACCCAGGTTTCTACCGACTTAAGAGGATTTACAATTACTGATTTTACCGTTTTTTAAGAACGCTCACTTAATGGGGAGTTTTTATGAACGCGCAATTTTCAAAATTAGAAGAAATTATAACGTGTTTTATCCATGTTTATATGAACCTAATAGGTATTTTATGGTAAAATTATACTTAGTTATAATTTCTGTTTTTTCATTCATTATTGTTTGGGAATAACATAAAAGCTAATTTTTCTTCCTGGCACAATCTAGACATATTGCCATTGTTGTAAAGCTTGGCTGTTTTCACTATATTCCACGTTATGTTTGGGTCTTTTTCATATTCTAATTTCGATTTTCACACGTGGCTAGCCAATTTTGTACAATTGTTTAAGTTTTCTAGTTTAAATGTAGACCTGTGATTGAACCATCTGGTCTTAAAAGTATTTTTACTTCATCTTAAATGTTTTGTTTTAACCATTTAAGTCATGTACTTTTGCTTAGTAAATGACCTCCTTTGTATTACAAAGTGGGAGTTTATTTTTGTCCATGCAGTTACAATCCTTATTAATGATCTAATTTTGTACGTTGCTATTTAAGTTTCTAGTGTTTTGTTTCTTTATGAAATTTTCTAAATTACTCATGGCTTCTGCTCCAATGGACTTAAGTCACTGGTGCTTCTGCAACAGGCGTTTACTCGTGCAGCCATATTGGCTACTGAGTCCCACTCATTCACAGTTAGATTAACCAAATGCAGACGACAATTCTACTCCTGCAGCTTCTTCTCTCGTACTTTCCGCCTGTGGAACTCGCTTTCATATTCTTGCTTTCCTGACGGCTACAACATCCAGGAATTTAAATGCCATGTCAATACTCATCAATTAACCACTTGACTCTAGTTCTTTCACCACCCCCTATATACTTTCCTTTCTCTCCACCTTTGCAACTGTCATGACACCTGTATTCCCATCCTTCTCTTGCTTCTTTCTAACTGGTTCGTCTTCCTCTTCATTCTCTTCTACTTAATCTTTTTATTCTTATGTAGCCCCCTGCACATCAGTAGCATTACCGCCTTGCTCGCGGTGATGAGATTAAAAAAAAAATTATAACTCAGTTTAATTGTATTCCTAATGAATATATATATATATATATATATATATATATATATATATATATATATATATATATAGTTCTATTCTAAACTTATTTATAAATGGAACTTTGTTTGTGCGTGTGTGTGTGTCTGTCTGTGTGTGTATCCGTTACATAGAGACGCCGAAACGGCTAAACCGATTTCCTTGAAAATTTACACAGTTGTACTATAAGCGTCTGCGAGTGTTCTTAGCTAGGTTTTGTGTCGAGGTACCCCCAATAAATATCGAAAATCGATAATCGAAAAAATCGGGTTATAGAAGGAGTGGTCCGATTTTAATCAAATTTGTTACACTCGTAGACAAAGACATAAGAAATGATATTCAGAAGTTTCAAGGTTGTAGTTCTTACAATAGTGCAAAAAATCGATAATATATATATAAAAGGCAAGATATTATATATATAAAAGGCATGAGTTTTTCAACCATTTCATTTTAGTTTTTGCTTCGGGTTTGTCTCTACGTAGGTATAATTGTAGTTCTTAATCTCAGCCATGGTACCATTTACTCAGAGGACTTATTTAGCCTTCAAAATTCAGATAACGACGAAAAAAACTTATTTGATATCGATAGCAGGAAATCAAAATTTGACTTACATCCATTCATTTTTCTTTCAGTCTACGGTTTCACTTTAACTGGAAACAACTCTTGCGTTTTAGTGTTTCGTGCCAACGTCCAAAAAGTCTGAGCTCCATGACCATGGATTAGTTTTAAAGCTTTCATTACACACGAGCAACGCCGGGCTTAACTGCTAGTATATATATATATATATATATATATATATATATATATATATATAAAATTGCGTGTATTTCTCTCATCCTATATGATGGTATAATTTTCGTTCTATCGTCGTGTATGCTCGCTTTTGAGTACCTGTTATTCCCCGCATCGTTATGCAGCAAACATTGCCGCTTTTATTTTTCTTCCGATTTTTATTTTTGGGGGTTTTGTTCTCTGTTTTTGCTACCGCTTCAAAATTCGCTGTTGCAGCGAAACAAAGGTCGTTCACAAAACGAATTTTTGCAATGCAAAAGGCAGGCTTCGATTTTGCTTCTGGCTCGATGTGTTTTCGTATTCCCAAAAGACACCCTCCTCACCTGGTAATATCCTTATCCACGTTTCAGTGAACCATGTTTCCAAGCGTAAAGCAAAACTAAATGCGAGATACAAACTCACAAGAGAGGAAGATTACAATATAACAAACAAAAGAGTACATCGTGAACCTCACCAAACAGCTGAAAAAAATACAAAAGATAAGCAGAATAAAGTTTAATTTTTAGACTTTCATAATATTAGAGGCAGTTTGCTACGTAATGCAGGTATAAGCATTCGTACAAAGGAAGGCAATATCTAAACTTATTTATAAATGGAACTTTGTCTCTGTGTGTGTGTCTGTGTGTGTCTGCCCGTTACCTATAGACTCCAAAACGGCTGAACCGATTTTCTTGAAAATTTACACAGTTGTACTATAAGCATCTGCAAGCGTTCTTAGCTAGGTTTTGTGTCGAGGTACCCCCGATAAATATCGAAAATCGATAATCGAAAAAATCGGGTTATAGAAGGAGTGGTCCGATTTTAATCAAATTTGATACACTCATAGACAAAGACATAAAAAACGATATTCAGAAGTTTCAAGGTTGCAGTTCTTACAATAGTGCAGAAAATCGATAATATATATATATATATATATATATATATATATATATAATGCAAGATGTGTGTGTGTCTGTTTATCTGCCTGTATGTCTGTAATTTTTTTAGCACTTTTATTTTAGTTTTTGCTTCGGGTTTGGCTCTAAGTAGGTATAATTGTAGTTCTTAGTCTCAGGCATGATACCATTTACTCAGAGGACTTATTTAGCCTTCAAAATTCAGTTTACGACGAAAAAACTTATTTGATATCGATACCAGGAAATCAAAATTTGACTTACATCCATTCATTTTTCTTTCAGTCTACGGTTTCACTTTAACTGGAAACAACTATTGCTTTTTAGTCTTTCGTGCCAACGTCCAATGAGTCTGAGCTCCAGAACCATGGATTAGTTTTAAAGCTTTCATTACATCCGAGCAACGCCGGACTATACTGCTAGTATTATGTAAATGATAGATGTATAGCTGGCCACTTGTATCCGAGGATCTAACTAATCCCCATTGCAGACGACTTGTGTTTGGTCAACATCCACAGATCTCATCTGTGGTTTATATTGCAACTATGCTGATTTGATCTTAGTTAAAGTTTCTGAGAGAGAATGCGTCATCCGGCATGAACAACCCACTGAACAAGGCCAGAACAGTCAAACCCTCGGTTACGATGGCTTGTGATTTCATTCTAGCACAACCAGCGACGGCTCTCAAAGGGTATCGTCTATCCAATTTCATTCACAAGGCTTGCGTCAACCAGTGGTCTGGTTATCAGGCACTTTCCAAAGGTGCCCCACGCTGGGATCGCTTCCACCAGACCGATAACATCAAAAAGTCACCTTTCTGACAAATCGACCCTGGTAAGATTCGAACCCGTGCTACATGGCCGGAAAGCGAACGCTCTAACCATATATATATATATATATATATATATGTGTGTGTGTGTGTGTGTGTGTGTGTGAAAAGTGTATGTATATAATTATGAATATCAATATATATATATATATATATATATATATATATATACAATTTGTTATATATATTATATTGTTTACATATTATATATGCGTGGTACTTATTTAAAACGCTCAATATCAGTGATAGGGCAAAAATATTCATATAGATTGGTGTGAGTTTGTAACCCTGGGTTTTACGCTTTTGCGATCGTCAGACAAACTGATTAATTTTTTCAAAAAAATTGATTATATTCGTGTATTTTTGTGGAAGTGGGGGAAATCTGTCGTCACGACAGACGCAGACATATATATATATATACCCACCAACGTGTGTGTGTCCTTGCGCGCGTTGATGGGTGTACAGATATATATATATATATATATATATTGGTGGGTATATATATATATATGTCTGCGTCTGTCGTGACGACAGATTTCCCCCACTTCCACAAAAATACACGGATATAACCAAATTTAAAAAAAAAATAATCAGTTTGTCTGACGATCGCAAAAGTGTGAAATCCAGGGTTACAAACTCACACCTATATATATATATATATATATATATATATATATATATATATATGTTAATTAACTAGCTTTTTAATACTAAAATCAGAGAGCTTTTATAGATGTTTATCAGGTAAAGGAGTTTTTAAATCATTAAAATAGTCATTTTATTGTTGAATCCAAACAGAGTTAGAATATAAATGGGACAGCAAAATTTAATAGACTTAAAATAGGGAGAAATTGATTGACATTCAATCTGCGTGAGAAAGATTAAATTCTAGAAGCAAACATCAAGATTAAGTCTCATCACCGAATAAATAATCTACCTACTAATATTAATAATATTGAAATTTCGAAGACGAAGGTTGATGAAGGATTAATATGTTGACTAGTACTTCTTTAAATAACTTGGATGAAGCATGATCAGTTATTATTTGATTTGGGTTGTATTTCTATCATAATATATATGTGCGTTGTGGTGCAGTGGATATCGACTCGGAACGACACGTCGGGGAGCCGAGTTCGAATTCTAGTTGAATTCCTTGCATTCACTTACGTACAAATACCCTTGGGAAAGGTATTAATCCGTCTCTTCCCTCCAGTTATGAGTTAAATAATAGGACAGATTGGGTTCTATAGCCTTGGTTGGCAACCAGTGTACCGCAGAAAGCAATGGCAACTTACTGCGGGATAATCTTCTGCCCAGTCAGTCATGTCTCTTTCGAGACATGATCACCCAAGCGTGTATCACGTATGGCACTTACTGATTCTTTCTCATCTGCCCTGGTTACTTAACTATGATTTATTACGAGTAATATACGAGGAATATTAATTGGATTCAAATTTCTTAGAAGAAGCATTGTCAATTATTTTGAACTAGTATTTCTTTCATTTGATTCCTCTTACTTTTATTGCAGGCTTATTCTTTCTCATCTGCCCTGGTTATTTAAATATGCTTTATTACGAGTAATATTAATAAGATTCAAATTTCTTAGCAGAAGCATTGCAAATTATTTTGAACTAGTGTTTCTTTCATCTTATTTCTCTTGCTTTTTATTGAAGGTAATTCCTTATTTCTCATCTGCCTTGCTTACTTAAATATACTTTATTACTAGTAGTATTAATAGGATTCAAATTTCTTAGATGAAGCTTTGTCAATTATTATTCATTTTGGACTAGTATTTCTATCATCTTATTTCTCTTCCTTTTTATTGGAGGCTTATTCTTTATTTCTCATCAGCCCTGCTTACTTAAATATGCTTTATTACTAGTAGTATTAATAGGATTCAAATTTCTTACATGAAGCATTGTCAATTATTATTCATTTTGGACTAGTATTTCTTTCATCTCATTTCTCTTGCTCTTTATTGTAGGTTTATTCGTCATCTGCCCTGCTTATTTAAAAATGCTTCATTTCTCGTAGTATTAATAGGACTGAAATTTCTCAGATAAGGCATTTTCAATCCTTATTAACTTTTAAATAGTACTTTTTCAATCTTATTTTTCTTACTTTACTGGAGATGTATTTTTTATTTCTCATTTGCTCTGTTCGGTTATATCTGTTTTTATTAAACTTAACGAAAATAAAGTTTTATCGTCAAAATGTTCATGTTATTATTTAGAAAAAAGACCAAATTATTTTTTGAAAATTTTTTAATCCTTTCTAACACGTTCAAAATTTTGGTTCAAATCTTATTTTTTTTTACGTCATCGCCTACTCTAACTATTAATATTGATTTTTTTGCGCATTTTTCCGTAGAAAACACATCAATTTGAAAATTCTTGTAAGAATTAAATAATTGTCCGATTTTAATGAAATTATCAGGACGTATTCATAAATGAATGAAATTATTTAAAAAAATGTTTTTAGAAAATATTGGTAAAAAACATTTTTTTAAATGTTTTACTCCCACTTACTTAATTTCATGAAAGTTTGCACATAACCTTTCTGTTCCCTGACAATTTTTTTGTTAGAAGTCTTTGGAAATTATAAATCACCTACTTCTTTTTCTAATTAGTGCCCAAATAAATAAAAATCTGCTCTGAATTGAAAAATAATAAATCCAATAAATCTATGACATTACTTAATTAGAAAACCTAATTGCTTTTGTAAATAAATAATATTAGGGACATTATTATCAGAAGAAATAAAATTGTTTTGATGAATAATGAATTTTTATAAGAATTTTTTTCAAGTGTTTTTACATTTTAATTATAATAGTTATTAATAGTTTAAAATCTTATAAAATTCTGTATTTGTTTGTTCCCTGAACGTTATATAATAATTAAGTGGAAACGAAGTTTACAAGTTCAAAATTGCAAAGATTATTAAAGGTAGAGGTGCCGAACTATTTTTAAAATAATTTTTATTTACTTAATACGTTTCTTATTTTCATGTAAGGTTGACTTAAGCTGCCATTATTATGAAAAGTTGACGTAATTGAAAAGGTTTGGTCAGTCATTAAAGCTGACGTAAAAAGAAGTATGGCAGACTCAATTGTTGTGATTTTAAGAGGCGATGGCCAGGGGTCTTTAACTACTAAAGAATTCCGCCTCAGCAAGTTAGAAGCGACGATCTCCGAGGCAATTAATAATATTTCTCCTGAGACTTGCACTAACTTCGTACCTGGAATACAGAGATTACTTCCCTTTGTAATTAACTTAGATGATGTAATCTTTTAAATAAATTTCTTAGGAACGTTTATATTTTTTTTATATCCCTTTTAAGTAAAAATAAAAGAATAAATGTGAAATTTATTAGTATTATATCAATTCTCAATATGAAGTTGATTAATCCAATTTGAAGTTGATTATTTCTCATTTTGAAGTTGTTTTTCAATTTGAAGTTGATTAATCAATTTTGAAGTTGATTAACCCACTTTGAAGTTGATTAATCCATTTTTGAAACTGATTGATCCATTTTGAAGTTGATTGGTCCATTTTGAAGTTGATTAATCCGTTTTGAAGTTGATTAACATTTTTTACCTGAAAATAAGTCCATTTTGAAGTTGAATATTATCATTTTGAAGTTGGAAAGGTATAAAATCAGTTGTTGGCAATAAACCTTTGCAGGGATGTTCCTACCATGTTCCAATAACTCGTAATGGATGACACTTCTCATCAGTCTGTGGATGGAATCTTGGTTTTGGTGTTGACACTGGTTTCTTATTTTGTGATAACCATCATCTTTTTTGTTTACTGTTGATATTCAAAGTTCATCATATGTAAAAATAGGATAAGTTTGGCATTCCAAAGATCAGATAGTGGATCAGATAGTGGATTCGTCTCAAGACGAATATGCAGGAGGAACCGAAATTTTCTGTTATTAAATTTTCCTGATTCGCTTAATATATTTCTGGATAGTAGCTTGAGTAGAATTAAATTTTTGGATCAACTCTCACGTGATTTGTTGTGACTCTCGTTTCAATCAGTCACTTTCAAAACGTTTTAATTTCTGAGTTTATCGTCATCCACAGTAAAACTCGTCGGACAAATTGCAATAGACACTTTCTAGGTTGACATGGACGAGCCTTCAATGCATCTGAATACCTTGCACATTTGTTTTTACAAATACCTCTTGAGAGTTACTACCCTTTTGGAATTCATGCAGTATAAGTAATGGCAAATATTTTACTTCTTAAAGTTCTTAATTAGCCACGTAGTTCAGCGCTGAAATGCACTGAGAACGGCACATTAACCGATAGAAGATATAATAAATTAAATTGTTTCGTACTATACAACCATGGTTTTACCTTGGCTTGTTGACTTTTTATTAAAGTGCGTGACACATAGAAGAAGAAAAAGAAGAAGAAATAGACAACGAAGAAGAAGACAACATTGAAGACGACGACAAAGAAATAGGAGACGAATAAGAAGACAAAGAAGAAGTAGAAAACTAGGAAGAAGAAGAAGAAGAAGAAGAAGAAGAAGAAGAAAAAGAAGACGAATGAAGAAGAAAAAGAAGTAGAAGAAAAAGACGAATTAAGAAAAAGAAGACAAAGAAGACGACCACGACGAAGAACAAGACGAAGAAGATGATAACGAAAAAGACGACGACAAAGAAGTATAAGACGAAGACGAAAATGAAAAAAGCAAAGAAGACGACGACGGCGACGACGACGAAGAAGAAGAAGAAGATGAAGAAGAAGAAGAAGAAGAAAGAATTTTGTCTTTGTTGATTGTTTTGATCACTGCACTCTCTGACCTTCCTCAGGTAACAGTCGCCATAGGCAACCTTATGGGTATATCGAATAACTACTCTTTACCTGTGCCATTTTGGGCATGTGATTTCCATTCTGATATTAGACACACACGTTTCTACTGGAAGTTATATTTAGGAATTCTGAATTCCTCCAGGCAAAGACACTGGATGTGGCAGATATTGAAATGAAAATAATACAACAAAAAGGTTTCTGTTTGACATTTTTAGACGATTTGCTGGAAGCGGTTGACACCTAAGAAAGGCCAAAGTCACAACGGTCGAAATGGCGTGATAAAGGTCAAAATAAATATATAATAGAAGAAAAATCACATAGAAAATCAAATCAATATATAATATATTTATATTTTAAAGATCTTATGAATTCATATCAATGATTCTTGATCATGATTCTTAATTTTATACGAGCAGGTGTATTTATTTTTCAAAGACTTTTCTTAATATAAATTATTGGTAATGATTTGAAAGTTATTGAAAGTGAAAGATGTGCTCATTCTTTACACAAAAGCAGCGAAATCATTTTATCCTCACTCGAACAGAATATGACATAAAATCATGATTAAAGTAAAATCCAATGCATAAATAAGTAACAAAACTAGGCCAGTCTGCGTTGAAATGTTAAAATTCTTCAGAGACTGAACCTTTAATTGCAATGCAGAAGATACTTTCTGGGGTTAGTGTTCTTGTTATACCTATAGACATCCCTGTAGAGTATCACAGTCTCATTACACTCGTCGTTACTGCTGTTTTTTTTTAAAGTAGGTTGTTATGGGGTGGAGCTGCTAGCACCACGCCTGACGGGTTTTAGATTCAAAGTAGTTCTTTTTTTAAATTTCTAACCGCATTTAAGCGAGGGGAAGAGATAGTCATTCTTAGGATAATTGTACGAAAACGAATGGAAAGAACTCAGCTAGATTTTGAACTCTGCCCCTGATTCCCACATTCTGCGCCAATAAAAAGCTATGGGGCACATATATGATTGGGGTGAAAATACATTAGACATTAATGAATAAAGATTTGTCGAAAACTTTAAAAATAGCAAGCAGGCAATTAAAAGAAAAATTATTTGCAATTGATATAAACATTCTGGATATCTGTGATTTGACCAAATTGAAATAATATTCATTTTAAAATTTATATTTTCGTATTTATTTATTGTTGTGGAGTTGTGGCGAAATTTTCTAGTTGTAGCAACCGATTTGTGCCGGAAGTAAGAAACAGAACACAAGAGGTAGGTTCAAAACAGTGTAGTAGTATAGCAAGAAACCAGATATTCAAAAGTGTTAATAATAAATAATATAAAAATAAGTAATTCTGAAGGTATTATTACGCTGCTTATTGCCTGACTAGTAGCTGTCGTCAACTGCTGTTAACTGCCTTCGTTAACTGCTCTCGTTAACTGCTTGCGTTAACTGCTGTTCGTTCACTACTCTCCGGAAGTCACGCAGATAATCACTTATGACAAGAGGAAGAGTCCACTCCTCGTAGGAGAGCACCATAACATTTACTTAATTGGATGTTGTTGAGTTCTGTACAATATTATCAAAGATGAAAAAGTGTCTTGAAACAACAGAAATGTGGTTTTAAAGAAGGATGCTAAGGATACCATGAACTGAACGACAAAGTTTTAGTGAAAAGTAGAAACAAATAGGAAACTTATATTTAACCTTAGAAAGAGACAATTAAGGTTTTCGGGACGCATGATAAGGATGGATTGTTGTTTGGAAATTCTGACTCTACAGTAAACATGATCTTCTCCCTTCGTCAACTACAAGAAAATGCAAAGAAAACATCTGTATCACCTCCACTGCATTCACGGAAGTATTTGACATGGTCAGTAGGGATGGGCTATTCAAAATTCTCCTGAAAATTGGATGACCCCACCTCTTAAGCTCTATAGCCTGATCAAATCATTCAACAATATGAAGGCAACTGTCCTTTACGAGAGCAGTGTATCCGAAACCATTGTCCTCAAAAAATGGAGTTAACGAAGTATGCAGCCTTAGGAGCAAGGATACAGTTTTACTTAACGCCGGTCTTGAGGTCAATGTTTTTCGCCGACACTGCTCTAAGAAATATATATATATATATATATATATATATATATATATATATATATATATATAATTTGGAAATGAGTTATTTCCAGGACCTAGCTTTCAACCTTTCGGTATCTTTAGGCGATTTACAATAACTATTAATAATTAAATGTTACCTGGTAGCGGAAATAACTCGCTTTCAAATGAAAAATATTCAAACGTTTTACAATATAATTGTATTGAACAAGTTTTATACAACTGTGTTTTGATCTAATTTAATTATGACCAAAAACTAACTTTATATATATATATATATATATATATATATATATATATATATATAACGCCAAAAGTTTCAATGAAAGTAAACAAGGCCCTTCTAAAAAGCGGATTTAAAAATTAAGCTCACATTTCACCATCCAACAACAGGAAGAATTACCGGACCTATATTGGTATATCTGCAGGCGTCTTTAAGCAACGTTATTACAATCACAGGTATTCCTTTTCCAACCCAAATCAGAAATACCAAACAGCCCTTTCACGAAGATTTTGGAAAATGAAGGAAGAAGGACTAAATTATATAGTTAGTTGGAAACTGATAGGTTCAGCTCGTATTCCGAGGAATTTTCACGATAGATGCAATCTGTGTTTACAGGAAAAAATACAAATATTAAAGTACCCTAATCAGCACCTACTCTTGAATTTAAAGTAAGAACTCATGAGTAAATGTCGCCATAAGGCAACGTTTGTGAACGTTTATATTTAGAAATAAAATTTAAATTTTAAATTTAGTTTTAGGAAAATAAATTAGTTTTAATTGATTAATTAATTAATTCATTAAATGTTGAATAGTAAATTCGAACCCCACTACCAATGACTGATCCCAGCCTAATAGATTCCTTCTTCTTCCTTTTCTCCTATTAATATCTACCTTTTAATGAGTAAGGATAGTTAGACTAACTTAACCCCCAATTTTTCTTGCACCTTTATACTTTTTCCTACACCTTTAAATATTTTTTCCCTGCACCTTTATATTTTTTTAGATATTTGTTTTGGAAAAAAAAATTTTTTTTACCAGTGCCTTTACATTAAATTTAATAAAATATAATAAAATTTTTGTTTCGTTTCTATCATACCAATCCGCTTTGAATTAGTTTCTTAAAATCTTCAAATATAATTAGAACTGAACTTAATTCATGCTGCGATTATCCTTTAGTTTTTAAGTTTTTTAAGTAATTTTATTCAGGAATGTGTGTGCGTATATATAAGTGTATGTATGTATGTATGTTTGTGTGTAGTCTTTTGTACGGGTGTGGGAGTGTATGTGTATGTCTGTTATTTTGTATATATTTGTATGTGTATGAATGTATATATGTTGAATATATACATATATATATATATTTATATATATATTTATGTGTGTGTGTGCGTGTGTATGTGTGTGTTTCTTGTGTATGTGTACACTTGTTGATTTAATATATTCCTTAAGTTAAACATTTTTCATCTTTATTTTTATATTTATCTTATTTTATATTTTATAATTTATTTTAGTCTATATTTTATTAATTTTTATTAATTTTCTATAAATTTTATTTTATTAATTTAAATCTAGTTTTGTATTTAAATTTAAATTATATGTCACTGGTTTCCCCAAAACCTTTTTCTATAAACTTCATCCCATTTATTTAAACCAAAAACCGCTATGATTTATTTGTCAACACGTTTGTTAACGTTTCTATGGACATGAATTTTTTCTTTCTTTTCTTTTCTTTTCTTAGCTTACTTCCCTGTTAACCACCCATTCCCACTTTTTTACTTTCCCCTTTACCTTTTTCTTTCCTTTATCCATTCCCCTTTCCATTTCTTAGAGCTAGACAAGGCTAAACTTCCACTTTCAACTCTCGACTCTGTTTAAAAGTAAGGGTTTTCAAAAATTTAAAAATAGAAATTCTGTCTGCTTTCTTATTAAACCCACCCCTTTAATTTTTCCGTGATGAATATTTTTTGAACTTCCGCCGGAAAAATATCTTGGTTTATTTTGTAAATTGGCTTTTCTAATAAAAGAAGTTGCTGCTGATACATGAAATTTCTCTTAGGAATTGCCATACAACTGATTTGAACATCGGAATTTATTTTATATATATATATATATTCAGAGATTATAACATGGATATGTTATAATATCACTACAAAAGTAGCTATTTTGTTTCGACAGTTCTTGTGTCTTGTCAAGTGATGTGGTTTATTTGAAATTGAATGGTTTTAAAAGGTTAAAAACAAGCAAAACCCCTTTAATCAGAGGGACATTGTTTTATGTACAATGTGGACCAACCATTTAATTTATGTATTGTGTATCTACTTAGTTTGATGCCAGAGGTTTCGTGTATTTTCACCTGTGTGGTTATATATTTTTTACGATCTGTGGAGTTTTTAGTCGTGTACATTTTTGTTCTTAGCTTGTGTATTTGCGTAAGTATATATCTAATTCTGTTTATATGTTCATGCATTGAAATATGATTGTGTCTGTCTCGACCTCATTCATTCAAGGCTGGTCACGTTACGAATTCGCCTTGACTGTATCCAATATGTAGCAATTTAGTCTGTGTACAAATAGAGCTTTCAAATTTAATAGACAAATTGACAAGTAGATAAAAGCTAAAGTTTGTAATTTGTGTATGTATATATGTGTGGATACATTAATCTGTATATGTGTCTGTTTGTCAGTGTTTGTGAATATACTCGTCTATTTTTCCATGTGTAGATGTTTGTAGGTTTATTTATGTATGCGTTCATTCTCCTCCTCGTTTAATATATGAATAACCATCTAAATCTAATAAATTGTGAAACTTATATATAAGAGAGACAGAAGATGGAGACATGGTGGAATAATGGATAGTGGCTGGGATTTAGAAATCAGGGAGACGAGTTTGAATTACAGTCGGATTCATTACATTCACTTATGTGCTAATACCACGAGAAATTGTCTTTCTCCGCTAATTTATGGGTAAATAGCAAAATAGACTGGGTTCTATAGCCTTGGGTAGCAAACGGTCTAGGAAAAGGAAAACTCTTAATTCAAACTACCCTGGAGAGGGTTTGGCCTCCAAGGCGCTCTATTGGCTCACGGGATATTTGGATCTGAATCTGGATTATATATATGGGTGTGTGTATGTATACGTGTATACATCCGTTTCTATAATCATTAAATAATATTAAAATTTGACTTGCAGTTGTAAAAAAAATCTCAAGAGACTGACATTTTTACACACGCACGCACGCACGCACGCACGCACGCACGCACGCACGCACGCACGCACGCACATCTTGTCCGATGGTAACAGCTGATGGTGGGGCCAGTAGTGGCAGTACTTTCTTAATCAACTCTATTACTTTCCCTGGTTGGAGTCTGACGAGGGCAGGGTATCGCACGTACTTTCACACGTTGTATGTAGAAAATATTAACATGTTCGCTAATGTGTTAATAAGTTTTTGTGTTATTTTACACATTCCTAAAATAAAGTATATATTTCATACTTTTCAAAGACGTGTTCTTACTGTAAGTGTATTCGTGGCAAATCCGAGGAGGTGCTCACAATTCCACACCTCGACTCATTACACAAAATGTTTGTTCGAATGAGTGTTTTTTTATCATGTAAAGTGCCAATTTACAAGACCATTCAGTTTTGTTTATTCTTTTCATTTCAGATCATTTACCGAGATATGTAAATAAAAACTTTGAATCATTGAATTCCTGATTTCTAAGATGGGAACGCCAAAAGAAAGCTGATTCATGCATGTCATGCTCATTTCCAGCATAGACATTTTCAGTCTGGGTGAGCTTCAACGATGGCAACTCTAAAAATTATCGACCATGTTCATGACCGGATTCTGGCCGGTTGATGAATTGCATAGACACTAGAATCTGGACTAAAAGAATTTCAGAAACTTTAGAACTGCAGAGACTAATTGAACATTGAGCTTATGAATGTTCAATTTAGCATTTGACCCAATATAAAGACATACAAATCATCTCATTTTCTTTCGCTCCCTTTACCCCATATGTTTTAGTGGCGAGATTGGGGCCAGTAAGTTAACTGCCATACGTGATACGCGCTTGGGCGATCATGTCTCGTAAGCAATAGATTGCCATTACTTTCTGCGGTAGACCGGTTACAAAATAAGGCTTTAGAACACAAACCTTTCTGCTATTCAACACATAGCTAGAGGGAGAAGAGATAGGTTAATATCTTTCCCAGAGTATTTCTGCGAAATGATACCAATTCGACTGGAATTCGAACTCGGCTCACCAATTTTTTTCCGAGCCGATATTCAGTAGCACACAACGCACATTCACATTAAAATAAAATGTTATGAAGGAATGTTTCTCTAAGTAATTATTTTGAAATGAACATCAACAGCAGTGAATACATTTACTACGACTTCGTTGTGTTAATTTTTCAGACATCACGGATCTACAACAATGTAGAGATGTATAATGAACAAATGAATCATGTTTATTGAGTTTATGAAGTTTTTATACAATTTTAAATACTAATAATTTTGTGGCTATGCATTATAGAATTAATCTGTAAGGATTTAATTTAGAAATATATCTGTAAGAGGATCGCGCCACATCATCAGTGATGTAGCGCTGGGATCCTTAGGACTTTAGCTTTTATCTAACATCAAACTCTTAAACTTGAGGTTGATCAAATAATAAAATGTGACCGCGCTACGAGCCATGTGAAAATATAAATAGCTTAATGCATATAGATTTAAAAGAGAAATATTTATAGGCATGATTTGTTTCACATTTTCTTGTTATTTAAAAAAATGATCATTTTTATCTTTATCTATTACTATTTATCCATTTCTTTACTTAAAATGACTGTTATTTAGAACTGTCTTTGTTATGGTACCCTCCTACGAGGAATGGACTCTTCCTTTTTGTTATATAGTTATCTTCGTGACTCCCGGGGTAGCAGTTAACAAAAGCAGTTGACAACAGCTACTAGTCAGGTAACAAGCAGCGTGATAATACCTTCGAACTTATTTATTTCTAGTTACTTATTTTTAACACTTTTTTTGAATATCTTGTTTCTTGTTATACTACTGCACTGTTCTGAACTTATCTTGTAGTTCCGTGTCTTACTTTTGGCCAAACCGGTCACTACAACTTTTCGGCGAAGTTTCGCCGCAACTCCACAACAGTCTTTGACCCATGTCGCCAATAAAAGAGAGAGAGAGAGAGAGAGAGAGAGAGAGAGAGAGAGAGAGAGAGAGACAACGTTGGCAGAACTAAAATCTGGTTCCAAAGAAGGTTTAGAACTCACGACAATAAAGATGGAATTTCATCTGTACGTGCTTGCAGGCATTTCATGAATCAAGTTCTGTCATTGATAAGATCCGGTCTGGCAGACCACTGATAAGTGATGAAAGTGTTGCATCTATAGAACAACATAATAAATTAAAAACAAAATATATATTCTCACTCTTTTATAGACTAACTACTGCAGGCGTAATGATTACTGATTCAAAATAAAAAGAGTTGATGTTCTAAGCACCACAAGGTGGAAAGAATAGGGTGCCCAGTGACGATCAAATTCATTACTCAATTGTAATAGGTTCTATCGAGACAAGTTTGCTAACTACGTCGAGTTGCTTAGAAATGAAAAGAGAGCCAATTCCGAATTCCAGCCGAGATTGTTT